>PVIC010003195.1:0-11682 GCA_004025085.1 Thryonomys swinderianus
CCTATGGTGACCTTTCCCGCGGTCTTCTGAGGGTGAGGTTTCCCTCCGCACTTACTAATCAGAATTCTGTGAGAAAGTTATGGTGTCCCCCATTTACTTACTTGTTTATATCAGCATGGACATAGAGATACCATAAAAACTTTTTAGCCAACTATCATTCTTTGGAAGGAAAACAGGCAAATTATATTTTAAATAAAAAGAATTACTGGGCCGGAGGGTTAGCTCAGTGGTTCCAGCGCCTGCCTCGCAAGCGCAAGGCCCTGAGTTCGATCCCGGTAACCACATACAATGCTGGGCGTGGAGACTCAGGCCCACCAGCAATCAACCAGCAATCAGCACCACATACCCCAGTCCAGGGCGTGGTGGCTCACGCCTGTCATCCCAGCACTCGGGAGGCAGAGACAGGAGGATTGCTGAGTTCCAGGCTTGCCTGGGCTGCATAGTGAGCTCAGGGCCAGCCTGAACTATAAAGTGAGACCCTGTCTCCAAACAAACAAACAAAAAAGAATTACTGAACATATATACAGGCACTATCAATACTATAAAATCAGATTTCCAGGCCAGGGATTTAGCTCAGTGCCACTGTACATGCTTGGCAAATGCAAGGTCCTGAGTTTAATCCTTGATACCAAAAAAAAAAAAAGAAAGAAGAAAAAATCAGATTTCCTTTCACACAAGATAAACTTTAAAAATTTACCAATTGAACAGCTTTATTTTTTTTCATTTAAGGTGAAATTATTTTAACACATTAAAAAATACAGTATTCTGAACTTGATATATAAATAAGGGCTGCTGCTAGACATCTGGTTTACAGTCCATATTTTTCACACAATAACCAATACGACAGACTTTAATATATGTACACATATAACACAATTTTTTTTCTTTTTTTTTTTTTTGAGACAGGGTCTCGCTTTGTAGTTCAGGCTAGCTCTGAGCTCACTATGTAGCCCAGGCAAGCCTCAAACTCAGCAATCCTCCTGCCTCTGCCTCCCCAGTGCTGGGATGACAGGCGTGAGCCACCACACCCATCTACAATTTTTTTTTTTTTTTTTTTTGCTTTTTGAGACAGGGTGTCGCATTGTAGTTCAGGCTGGCCCTGAGCTCACTATGGTGCCCAGGCAAGCCGCCGCAAACCCAGCAATCCTCCTGTCTCTGCCTCCCGAGTGCTGGGATGACAGGCGTAAACCACCACGTCCGGCATTGTGGCATGCGGTGTTAATTGTTGGTGGGCGTGTCTCCACGCCCAGCATTATATGTGGTTACTGGGGATCGAACTCAGGGCCTTGCGCTTACGAGGCAGGCGCCAGAACCACTGAGCTAACCCTCTGGCCCAAACAATTTTTTTTTTTTGAGTCAGGGTCTCACTTTGTAGTTCAGGCTGGCCCTGAACTCACTATGTATCCCAGGCAAGCCTCAAACTCACAGCAGTCCTTCTGCCTCTGCCTTCCAAATGCTAGGATTACAGGCATGAGCCACCATGAGCGGCGCTGTGGTGTGTGGTACTGACTGCTGGTGGGCGTGAGTCACCATGCCTGGCACTGTGGTATGTGGTTGCTGGGGATCGAATTTGGGATAAGAAAATTAATCCTGAAAAAAAACAACACTGAATAGCATGTGTGTTTACGTGCTTTTCCCTGGAAGCATTCACGAGTCCAGTCAGTGTGGGGTGACTGGATTCAACTACAAAGTCACAGTCTCCTGGCTTGAGATATCACAGGGTAGAGTTCAGCTGCATGGGGCAAACAAGAAGAGACCCCCCAGGATGGAGGAAGAATGACAGTGGAAGGAGGAAACTTTAAAAGACCATAAACTTCGACTAAAAAGAGTATGTTTTAGTATAAGAGATCACCTTTAGGGTCATGGGAAAACCAAAACACATTTGGTTTATCACATGTAAAACCAAGCCTCTGGACCATGACAGTACTTTAGTCGGAATAAAAGAATTTACATTTCCTCTAATGTATTATTTATAATGTGCACTATACAACCAATAAGTACTAGACTTGCCAGGTATGGCGATGTGCACCTGTAATCCCAGCACTTAGGAGGCGGAGGCCATAGGATCAGGGGCTCAAGCCCAGCACGGACAGTTCAGTGAGTCTGTCTCAAAATCAAAAGGAGGGGGAGGGGAGGAGGAGGAGGGGGAGGAGGGGGGGGATGCAGCTCAGTGGGGAAGCCACTTGGCTACCACCAAGTGTGACACCCCTATGCTCGCCTCCAGCACTGCGAAACAAAACCCAACACAACACCTCATCAAGCTAGGAATAAAAGGTATCTTCCAACATCATACTCGATAGGGAAAGACAGTATTATTTCCTAATTGTGGGAACAAGGTAAAGATGCCTTCCTGCAACTTCAGTTAAAACATACTGGAGTTCAAACCCTAGAAATAAAGCAAGAAACACAGGCAAATAAGATGGACAAGAAGCTTTTAAAAAGTTATTATTCATAAGTGACAGAAAACATCAATATTCAAAAATGAACTATGTCTTTACTAGCTGTTTGTCAGACAAAGGACTATTATCTACAATATACAAGGAACTTAAACAAATCAGTCTTCCCAAGTTTAAAGACCCAATTCAAAAATGGGCATCTGAAATGAACAGACACTTCTCAGAGGCAGAAGTCATAGCAGCCAAGAAGAATATGAAGAAATGTTCAACATCACTGGTCATTCGAGAGATGCAGATGAAAACAACACTGAGATTTCATCTCACTCCACAAAGAATGGCTGCTATTGTGAAATCAACCAACAATAAATGCTGGTGAGGCTGTGGGGAGAAAGGAACCCTTCTCCACTGTTGGTGGGATTGCAGACTTGTGCAACCTTGTGGAGATCTGTGTGGAGATTCCTCAGAAAATTAGGACTAGAGGTCCCATTTGACCCTGCTATCCCCCTGCTAGGAATATACCCAAAGGAATTTTAAAAATCACATTGGAGGGCTGGAGGGTTAGCTCAGTGGTTCCACAGCCTGCCTCGCAAGTGCAAGGTCCTGAGTTCGATCCCCGGAAACCACGTACAATGCTGGGCATGGAGACTCACGCCCACCAACAATCAATACCGCATACCACAGTGCCGGGCGTGGTGGCTCACGCCTGTAATCCCAGCACTCAGGAGGCAGAGACAGGAGGGTTGCTGAGTTCGAAGCTTGCCTAGGTTACATACTGAGCTCAGAGCCAGCCCAAACTACAAAGTGAGACCCAGTCTCAAAACAAAAAAAAAAATCACATTGGAAAGACAGATGTACACCCTTGTTCATAGCAGCTCAGTTCATGATAGCCCACTCTTGGAAACAACCCAAATGCCCATCAACTGGAGACTGGATAAAGATGTGGTTTTTTAAAAAATGGAGTATTGTTCTGCCATAAAGAATGACAAGATTGATTCATTTATGTGCAAATAGAGACACCTGGAGGACACACTAATAAGTGAAATAAACAGAACATAGATATGCAAATACCAGATCTTTTCTTTGATATGAGCACCTGTAGAGGTAAAGGAGCTCTAGAATGTATGATAGTTTTTGTAGAATGGGAAATATCCAAAAGGTATTTGGTATGGGAGCGTAATGAGGGGAAGGAATAAATATGATTCAGAAAAAAATAAAAGAGTATATATATATATATATACAGGGGGTGGGGAGGGGGTGGGTGGGCAGGGATGTGGGTAAAAATGAGAATTGACCTATGTCACATATTGGTACAAATTCCCCAATGTTGTGTGTGATTGTGAGCTGTGTATATAATGTACCAATAAAGTTTACTGAATAATGAAAAAAATGAACTGTATTTCTATATTCTAACATTACAACAGCACATGAAAACATTAAATATCCAGAAATAAATTCTGGGCCTACAATGAAAATGAAAACACACTGCTTAGAACTTAAAAAGCAAAAATGGAGAGGGGTGGGGGTGTCTTTCGCTCTATGGTTAGAGTGCTTACCTTATAAGCACAAGGTCCCAAGTTTGATCCCTGGTACTAAAAAAGAGAAAAGCAAGCGGCCAGGGATTTCACTCAGTGGTTCCAGCACCTGCCCAGCAAGCGCAAGGTCCATACAACGCCGGGTGCCGTGACTTACACCCACCAGCAATCAGTACCACACATCACAGTGCTGGCATGGTGGCTCACACCTGTAATTTTCTGTAAAACTCCAGAAGAGGCAAAACTAGTCAATAGTGACAGCAAGCCAAGTTTGATTTATTGGGGGTGAGAAAGCTGGGAAGAAGACCAAAAGAATCATTTTGGTTAGTGAAAAGTGTTTTGTTGATTGGAGTGGTGGTTACAACAGCAGAAGAATTCATAAATTCACTGACTTACACAATTAATACCTGTATAACTTACTACACGAGGTTTTCAAAAAAATGTAAGAAATGTATGCAGTTAAAATTTTATGGGGAAGTACAGATGTTTTATTCAATTAATAAAAATATTGTGCTGTTTTTCTGAGGCAAAGAAACTTGAGAGGACGCGGTGGTGGAGCACAGGCTGTGCGTTCGAGAACCCATGGAGACACATGGTGCCCCACGCAAATACTTTACAAATTATTAAAGCTGAAAAGCTATTTTCCATCAGACTTTTCCTCTGCCCCTTTACAAATGAGTCCTTTTAGGGGAACATTAGACTCAGAAAACATACTCTAGGTCTGATGGGGTACACAGAGTAGGAAATGATTAGTGACACAGGGTATTACTTTCTGACAATGTATCCACCAAATGGGTATATGACCCTTCTTATGATCCAAGGAGCAGCAAAGATCATCAAATGAAAACTTACCACAATGTGTTGGTCACTCTGGAATAAAAAGGCCAAAACATTCAATATTTTGCCATTTTAAGGGCCCTTTCTGTTTGAAATCAAATTAGTAACTATAAAAGATACAGGCAAGGTAGGCTCAGTCCCCAAGCAACACCTGAAAAAGGTGGCCTCGCTGCTGAGCCAGAGGCGGAGCGTTTTGTGTTGGAGTGCTTGAATACGTTTTTATATTGCATATAAAGTATATAAACATAAACCAGTAAGATGCCTTGCTGAAAACTACCTTCTTTGTGAAAGCAGGCTGTAATTCTGAACAAGTTTTCAATTTTCACACTGCTGCTAGGGTAAAACATTTTAAAGAGTTTAATTTTTTACAATGGATTCAATGACATAGGATTATCTAACAAAGTAATGGCTAATCAATAGAAGGTTTACTTGTCAGGTAAAACATATAACACACTAAAAGGGATTGATTGCTAGGCTTCTCCTTATTTACTAGAAGGTATATATTTAAAATGACACAAACTTGTTACGAGGGTGCATTCTTTTAACCTTGCAAAAAGCTGCTTAAGAAATCTGTTCAGCAGCCCTATAGCAAAACAAGATACAGTCTAATGAAAATGGCCAGTCACTGAGGGTGGGGGGAGAACAGGGACCTTCAGATACACAGCGACATCAGCTCATGCTTGGAGCAGGAACACGGAACAGGAAAAGCAAACTACAAAGCGACGCCTAGGGAAGCCGCCACGCAGGCGCTACAGAACCCTGTTCAAGGGTCCACGGCTGTACCCGGCCGCACTCCACGGCTGTTCTCGGGGCAGATGTTTGGGACTCACGCAGCTGGACACACTACGCCTCTTCTTTCTCTTTTTTTCTTCTTCTTTTTCTTTTTAAATGGTACATCCAGATTAAGCACTCAACACAAAATGAATTGGGCCCATATGGACTTTGATCAGCATAGAAGCTGTTTCTTTTATAATTTATTCATAGTATCTCAGCTCTCTATATGAAAATACACTTTTTATGGTCATTGTAACCCAAGAGTTCAATAATATTTTTCTACTAAGTTAGTGATTACACAATTTATCAAAGAATGATTACACTGAAGTAAACATAAAACAAAATACCAGCCCCCTATACAGTCTTCCTTCCTCAAAGTAATTTTAAGAAAGCTAGTTATTAAATTGCTTTTTTTTTTTTTTTGGAAGAAGAAGGGTTGTTGTAGCTAGGCACAAATTGCCAAACCATGTTTTAAAAAAATGATATTAGACTCTGAAGGATTCAGCAGAAGTGGGAAGTTATATAAACAAATCACTTCATCAGATTCAGAAAGATCACTTTTGTCTTACTTAAGAGACCTACATTAATTACCTTTAAGGTCTTTTACATAGACGATTTAAAATACGTACAATTTATTTATTTATTTCAAATGAGGTACTTCTTCCAAAGTATTAAATAATGTCTACAAATGCAAAGGCATTTTTATAAATAGGTAATTAAAACAGATGACTAAAATTAAGTCAAGCTGCAAAACATTACCCAGAATGCATTATTTTTTTTTTAATAAACACCTCAAAGCAATTTTTTTCCACCCAAAGCCCAAAGCACTTCTGGAAAGAAAAAATACTAAGTTTCATAGCGTTAAAAAAAACACATATGTAATGAAATAAGGCCAAACATAAACTATTTACAAGATAGTCCCCTAAGCACAGTTTGTCACACTGCAATTACACCTTGCCCACCGCCAAGCCAGCGTGCTCACTACTGCCACTAGAGGGCGAAGCGTCTCAAGACAAAGCAAAGGCGGACAGGGAGTGGGTTTTCTCAAGCAATTATCAGAACAAAGCTCCCTTGGCTGTGTGTACCTTCTAATTACTCAATACAATTAAAATGACTAACCTAAAACAAATAGGAAAAAAACTGCCTGCCTGATAGCAGGGACTTCATTAAACTTTTCCCCCTCATCAATCAAATCAGAAAGAAGGGAAAGCCATCATATATGAACATTACAGATCTATTAAAGGAAGTACATTCTGTGAGGTTTGATTTTCTTTTTAAAAAAGAAAAGAAGTGGCTCTCTTGAAAAAAGAAACGTCATGGTATTTACCCATCTGGATGCTGCTTGAAAACAAATCGTCCTCCAAAGAACAGAAATACAGTATGTTTTCTCTCAGTTCAGTGGCTTATGAATGACTGTTTGTTGTTGTTGTTGTTTTGTTAATACACACTGTAATGTCATTTTCTGTGTCAGTGATGTGCTTTCCTCCTACTCATCCAGCTGCAGAAGGAAGCTATACCCATCAGACTCCCGAGCTTCTCCGGGCTGTTGTGGCTTTTCGCACCTCACTGCTGGTTTTCGGGATCAATTCCTAGGTGCGAACAAACCCTAGGAATTTTTGAGAGGTGGGGCTTGGGTAGGCAAGGAAAACAGCCACGTACTCCTTCTACAAGGCAATGCAGTTCGTTTTATAAGGCCCAGTCATTACGAGGAGATGACAACAGAGTCATTTTTCTTCCAGCTGACAATTGTGACATTTTTTCCAGCAGTGTGCAAGGTGCTGAAAACCTGGCAGCTGTTACCTCCTGGGAGGAAGACACTTTTTTATCCTCCCTTGACAGTTTAACTCAGTGGGTCAGCACCTTAAAGATTGCAAAGTACCTCCAAGAGGAGGAAAGCTTGAATTACTGCTCCCTCCCTAATCAATGCAAACCCTCACTGCAGGTGAGATCTCCTCCACAGAGGTGTGTGGGGGAGGAAATGTAACGCCCGGAGCCAGATGGTTTTGATCTTGTTTTTGAAGAATAAAGGAACAAGCTAACAAGGGAGACAGCTACTTTGTTAGCTTCTTGGCCTCTCTCATGGCTTTGCATCCCCAGGGTTCCAGCCACACAAGAGAGAGAATACAGAAAAACGTAAACACTTAAAGAAATATAACTAGAGGGCTGGGATCATGCTGCTTTCAAAGAGTTCAGAGAGCTCTGCTCAATGCTTTATTTATCACTGCCCACGTTCCCAGAATGGAGAGTGGACACACACACAAAAGACGGGGGATGGGGAGGATCAGACAGCAGGCACAATTTACTCAATTACAGAGAAAGGCAGGGCTGACAGATCGGATTAGCACCCATGTGAAGCAAAGAAGAGTTGCAAGTTGTAATGTTACATTTTAAAAAGTAGTAAGTACTTTCATGTATCATGCCAGGCCTTTGCCTTCAGTAACAGATAATAAATAAGAGCTATGGGAATAGTGGCTATAATTTTTTTTGGCTTTGTGTTTTAGTAGAAAAGTAGAAAAAAAACTATCTACCCTGAAGATGCTTTAGGTAAAAAAGTTTTTACTTTATGCCAAGATAAAATTATTCTACACCATGAAAAATCAACTTTTTTGCCCTAAGGATGCAAAATTTACTCCCCACCATGCCCTTAAACCCTGGAAGTAAAATGAAAACACAACAATACGAAGTAACTTGTAAACACAGGAAGTAACATCTCCTAATTTTCTCTGTCCCTATTTTCTTTTCTGGTCGTCTCTGTTAGGTCTGGAATTGCTGTTACGGTGGCTTTACAAGTCAAGAAGTGTATTTTCCTTTTCTATTTTTAGGAAGAGTTTGTGCAAGATTACTATTACTTCTTCAAATATTTGCTGACATCACCACTGAAACTATGATCATTTGATAATTACATGTATTCAGTAGACATACAGCTATTTAGTTTATCTCATCTTATGTTAGTTTTAAGTTGATTTTTCAAGGAATTTGTCCATTTTATCTTAGCTGTTTAGTTTCTGACATATCCCATTATTCTTTTAATGTATGTAAAAAATGTAGTGATAACCCTTCTCTCAGCTCTTCCAATATTTAAAAAGCTCTCCAAATTAATAGGTGTTCATAACCTGTCAATGACAGAACTCTACTTAAAATATAAAATTAAAAACTGTAATTTAAAGCAATATGAAATCATAGGGACATAACTGAACTTTTTATACTCAATGGTAAAGAGTTTCTAAAATCCTAATAGAAATACCACAAAAGAATCTCAAGTTAAAGGACTAATCCCCATGACACCAATCTCACATCTACAGCAGGCCTGAGCTGGGGACCTTTAACCGTCCTGTTGTCCACAGAACAAGATTACAGGAGAAACAAACAAACAACAAACAAACAAACGGGGCAGCAAAGGGCCCTCACAGTCATGAGCAGGTAAGAGAAAGGAAGAGATTAAACAACTTGTATAATATTATGTCCAGCCGGAAAAAAAATCAGTAGTGGGGTAATCAAGTTCAGGGCAGTGTTGGACAGCTGCCCTGTGCCCGCTTCTGCTGACCTCTGCTATTCACCACGCTTCCCTAAAACGGAGAGGGCAGGCTCCCAGGGAGTGACCACCACAATAGACAGACACAAGCCAACAGTAATCTGGTTCAAGCAAAAAACCAGATGGCACTGCAATAAATTTACAAATCTGCATTCATGGGGCTGTTAAAACACCCAGAAGCTAAAAGACTCTGAGGTCCCAAGAGGATCTCCTACTTCCCTGTTTCTAAAGGCTATTTCTCTTTCCAAGAACACAGAGTTCATGCTCTTCACAAAAAGAATGGAGATAAAACCCTTCACAAAGAAGGCAGGAGCGGGGGGGGGGGGGGAGCTCATGACCTAATTAATCTCCAGAGCTTGGATCTCAACACTGAATGACACATATTACAAAAATCATTTTGGAGCACAAGAGAGCGGGAATCTGGTAAATTAAAATGGAGGGGGGAAGAGAACTTGCTAAAATAGCAATGAAAAAACAACATTAAATCTCTTTCAAGCACTGCACACAACAGATCTTGCAAGTGTAAAATGATTCAATAATGTTTGCATTTATTTTTAAAATGAATCAGATTAGTCCCATGTGTGACCTGCTGGTCCATCTGCATGTGCTGGACTTAATAGGCACGATTCTCTCTCTCACTTCAGTTTGAAGTATGAGAGAGATAAATTTAGTTTAATTTTCAACAGATCAGCCTATCCATTTTCCAAATGGACCATCTGGATCAGCCTATTAAAATTAATTTATAACTTTGCAGAATGAAAATTCGTTTGTTAGCTTAAATAAAGTTGCCAAAACTTTTTGTTGTGTCTTTGCTTTTTTACAGTTGTCTCTGTGTAGTGGGCAGTGTTTCCACTTCCAAATGTATCTTATTCAACAATGGCCCATTGATTGAGGTTTACAGATCAGGTATTTATGTCAAACAGTTACAACTGTTTCAACTTCAATTACATGTTTGTTTACAAAGCTTCCTGAATTAACTCAATTCCACTTAAACAATTACTTTTATTAAAAAGGAGAAAGCAGCCCGACATGGTGGCTCACGCCTGTCATCCCAGCACTCAGGAGGCAGAGACAGGAGGATTGCTGAGTTCGAGGCTTGCCTTGGGCTACATAGTGAGCTCAGGGCCAGCCTGAACTACAAAGCAAGACCCTGTCTAAAAAAAAAAAAAAAAAAAAAAAAAAAAAAAAAAAAAAAAAAAAAAAAAAAAAAGGAGAAAGCAAGTGGTACTGCACGTATCTTGGAAGCACAAGGACCTGAGTTCAGTCCCTGGTACTGCCAAAAAAAAAAAAAAAAAAAGAAAACACTGTCCATACTAAATTAAAAAATGAATGTGTGCCACGGTCCCAAGTACTTCCCTTTCTAAATTAACAGTCCGCAAACTGGACCTGGAAGGCAGAAGGGGAAACACTTTGGCGACAGTGAGTTCTGATTCTCACATTAGAGTCCCTAACTCACCTGACCCCTGTGAGTCTCCGTTTTCTTCATCTGTACATTGGAAATCACTTTTTTTTTTTTTTTTTTTTGAGACAGGGTCTCACTTTGTAGTTCAGGCTGGCTCTGAGCTCACTATGTAGCCCAGGCAAGCCTCGAACTCAGCAATCCTCCTGCCTCTGCCTCCGGAGTGCTGGGATAACAGGCCTGAGCCACCATGCCCTGCACTATGGTATGTGGCACTGATGGCTGGTTGGCGTGAGTCACCACGCCAGTATTGTATGTGGTTACCAGGATTGAACTCAGGACCTTGCGCTTGCGAGACAGGCGCTGGAACCGCTGAGCTAAATCTCCAACCCTGGAAATCACATTTTATCTAGCAACTTTATAGGGTTACTACGTGAATTAAATAAGTATGTTCATGGTAAGTGCTCAACAAATACCATCTCCCTTCTGTGTACTAGAACAATGCCATAAATGCAAGTATATCGAAATTATTTTTACTGCTATTGGTGTACATTTTATCCAATCTTAGAATTTAAAGATTACGTTCGCGGGGCACCGTGGTTCATGCCTGTAACCTCAGCTCTCTGGGAGTCTGAAGCAGAAGTAATGCAAGCTGCAACCTATGCTGGGTGTGTCAGTGATTTATTGAGACCCTCTCTCAAAAATGTTTTTCAAAAGTAACTCAGTGCAAAGGTTCTGGGTGGGTTCAATCCCCAGTAACCTAACAAAACAAATAAAGGTGCAACATTCTTGTTCTTTGGCAATACTCACATTGTTTTGGTTTCCAATAAGGAAGAAAAATGTTAAAAGGATGCTACACGCAGTGAGAAGGAAAATATTTTGACCAATATTTTGAACATTTTTAATATTTAAAAAAAAAAAAAGAAATTAGGTGTGGTGGTACACACCTGTAACCCCAGTACTTGGAAGCTGAGGGGGCTTTGGGCTACATAGTGAGTTCAAGGCCAGCCTGAACTATGTAGTGAGACCCTGTGTACAAAACCACCAATCAATCAATCAATCAATCAATCAGTCAATCAATCAATTAGGAAAGAAAGAAACAAACAAACAAAGAAACACAAAGAAAGAAAAAAGGAAGGAAAGAAGGAAGAAAGAAAAGAAAGGAAAGAAGGAAGAAAGAAAGAAAGAAATAAAGACCATCATGGAGTGAAC
>PVIC010003195.1:11782-23749 GCA_004025085.1 Thryonomys swinderianus
CAGGCTGGCCCTGAGCTCACTATGGTGCCCAGGCAAGCCGCCGCGAACTCAGCAATCCTCCCGTCTCTGCCTCCCGAGTGCTGGGATTACAGGCGTGAGCCACCACGCCCGGCATTATATGTGGTAACCGGGGATTGAACTCAGGTCCTTACGCTTGCGAGGCAGGCGCCGGAACCACTGAGCTAACCCTCCGGCCCCATGGAGTGAACTTTTGACAGTAAAATGTGCTACTTTTCTGGAGATAAGGCAGATTTAATTTTTAAAGCTACTCAACAATGGCTTCACTGATGCTACGGAACGCAAGTGTAACCCCACTACTCTGGGACAGAGGCGGGGGGATCACAAGTTCGAGGCCAGAGCGGGCAGCTCCGACCTTACGTCCATGGGAGAACCCGCACCTAGCACACGCGAAGCCCTGGGTTTGGTCTCTAGTCTTGGAGGTGAGGCATCTACTCCAACTAACAGGAAAAAAAAAAAAAATGAAAGCAGCTAATTATAGGCAAATCTGTTTTCATTATTATTTTGCCATGTATGAGCAATATTAACAGGAACATAAGGTTTTAGAGCCAACACTTCTACCATCTGACTTAAGATGCACTTAATCTTTCTGAAACAAGAAACTTTTTTTAAAAGTTGTTATTCTAATGTTTAATACATGTCATCAACTGACGATCCTATACTTTCATGCCTGGGATGTTTCTGAAACAACTGGGAAATGATGTTACCTGACTGAGGCTGATGGCCTTGGTCAGACCAACTTTAGAGCAAAGGACTCTTACTTTAAGCTCCAATGTTTAAAGAATGGCAAATCAAGGCTCTCCTGTCTTTTGTTTTGTTGTTAGTAGCTTTTTATTTTTAAGTAAGTCTGAATTTCATACCTGTCTAAGTGAATTCTTCTCTGGTATTATCTTCCTAGGGGGTTCGCCATTATTACAGTCTTCTCTCTCTGAGGGATTCTGTGAAAGAAAGTAAGCTTTAATTCAGTTCTCATTACCTTCAGTCTTATTTTGCGGGAGTAAACTGAATTACATTTTTAATTTGGAAACTACATCACCATGTATATGCATTCATTCACCTGAAGATTTATTTACATACCGACATACACATATGTAAAGGAAAACATGCCCATGCATATACATTAATGCATGTCAGACACGGGTGGGAAGCGTGTCCTGTGTGTGTAGTACTGGCCGGGGTCACACCGACTGCAGCACAGACTGACCCTGGACAAAGGGAAGTTCAGCTCATGCTTAGGTGACGACAGCTCGGACTGTGATTATTACTTTTTCTTTAAAAAAAAGTAACTAGTTTTCAACTATCACAAGTATTTGGGTGGATCTCTAATTCTAGGTCCTAAAAAATAATTTCCTCTTCTCAAATTTGATTTTCTTTTAAGTTAAGGTAGCACAGTTCTTAGCATAAAACATCAATTTGACCAGTAGTTTAGATGTGAGTGTCCACTCTTCAACACTATCACTCTACTTGACTGCTAGAGAGCCCTGAACTGGCAGTGAGATTTTTATATATTATGGACAGTGAAAAAAATAATAATTAAAAATGGAGCTCAAAAGTGCTAAAAATCTGCTAGTCATTGTAACAAATCATTACCTGCAAGGTAAAATACAGAAAATCCAAACTGCATATTATTTGGCTTCTAATACTAACATTTTAAAATTTCCCAGCGACAGATTCATGGTGTTATACATACAGTCATCACATTCTCAGTTACTTTGTTTTTAGATCCAGAGATATTTCCCATATCAGTGTATCTAAATATTTTCATGCAAGTATGAAATTATTCTATCCATTACTGTGTTTTAAACTTAAATCTTAGTACTTTTCTTGCTCTTATCAGATGGGCCGTTTTACTGAGAGATGCAAATAGATCATCCAAGGCCCTTTGCACGGTGGCTGGCCCTGTTCATTCTGCGCCTCGCCATTTGCTGCCTGGGCTGTGAAGTGTTCCTTTTGGTCAGAAATCTCCCAACAGTTTAACCTGTTGTTGCACATCTGTGATGATCATTTTGTAGTAAAGATACCTAAAACTAACACAAAGAAGGAAAAGTATGACAGGAGAAGGGTGGAAATCCAAGAACCTCAGAGTTCTAATTTCTTTTCCTCCCTTAATGACTATAAAACATGACACATGAGGAAAACAAGAGAAAGGAATAAAGAGATAAACACTATATGGCTAGCTGTAGCTCTTTTTATTTGTTTTGTTTTGTTTTTTTGAGACAGGGTTTCACTCTAGTTCAGGCTGGCCCTGAGCTCACTATGTAGCCCAGGCAAGCCTCGAACTCAGCAATCCTCCTGTCTCTGCCTCCCGAGTGCTGGGATGACAGGCGTGAGCCACCATGCCCGGCGAGCTGTAGCTCTTTTTAGACAGACCAGACTAATACTTTTACTCTAGGGCATTCATCAGGAAAAATCAAAACAAAAAAATCCTAAACTGTCATTACATAACACAGAGGTAGAACTACTAACAGGGTATCAGGGCTGAGAACTAGGCACCCTGCTCACGGTGAGGAGACAACGCAGACTGCCATGAAGGAAGGGGCACGGAGTGGCACCGTACCCACTGACCCACGGGGGCGCCACAAGAGCGTCCCTCACACCCTTATCTGTGCAGAATCCCAGTGGCCAACGGAGCTAACTGCCTCGGTCACCAAATTAAATTCTAATAAATTCTACATGAGAATAACTAGATGATACAAGCAAGAATCATTTTTGGATGCTAAAATTAGCAGGTGGAAGTTTGACAAGTGGCAGGATAGCTGTAAATCTCAAAATATTTCTTCATAAGATATTTAATAGCTACAAAAAGGAAACAGTGACCTTACAGGGGAGAAATCTGGCAGACACCACCTTAACATCATGTGCCACCTGGTACGACACAGTGACAAGAAGACAGCGTGTCTTCCAGGGCGCCCTCGCCACGAGTACAAAACCTAAATCTGCTCGTAATACCAGACTGACCTCAAATGAAAACTACAAATTACAATACTGTTCTGAGCAACAACAAGAGTGTTTCAGATTAAAGGAATCCAAAGAGATGTAACAATACTGTGATCTAAAATGTTCTTTTCCCATGAAAAAGGACTTACTGGGACAACTAGAGAAAACCCGAGTGACCTCTGCAAACATACTGACAACGCTCTCTACCTACCCATGTTAAATTCCAGACCGGTTCCCCACTTTAAAAATGTATATATACTGCCGCGCATGGTGGCTCAGGCCTGTCACCCCAGCACTCGGGAGGCAGAGGCAGGAGGACGGCTGAGTTCCAGGCTTGCCTGGGCTCCATAGTGAGCTCAGGGCCAGCCTGGACTACACAGCGAGACCCTGTCTCAAAAAAAAAAAAAAATTTACACATAGGAAAATCCACTCGTTTTGGGTATATAATTTTATGAATTCTCCAAAGTATACAATTGTGTAATTCTACCCCAATCGAAGTACGAACAACTCTAGCGTGCTGCAGACGCTCCAGTGATGCTTTCACAGTCAACACCCCACCACCACTGAAAAGCGGTTACTTTTCCGCAAGCCCCACTGCCTTGCCTTTTCCAGAACACCACACAGACTGAGTCACATCACATGCAAGCTTTTCTACCTGCTTTTGTCTACTGATTACAACGTATCTAAGATCTACACATTTTGTAGAACAAGCTACTATTTCACTTTTATCATCACATAGCGTTCCACCGTGAGGGGACAGTACATTCTCACTTTGCTAATTTGTACTGTGGTTTCTAGAAAAATGTCCTTGTTTTTAGGAAATATGCAGAGACATTCAGAAGTGAAGGCACACTATGTAAATTTCAAATAGCTCAGAAAAAATAATTTTAAAATGGATGTATAGGACTGGAGATTTAGCTCAGTGGTTCCAGCGCCTGCCTAGCAAGTGCAAGGTCCCTGGTTTGATCCCAGTAACCACATACAATACCTGACCTGGTAACTCACGCCTACCAGCAATCAGTACCACACACTACAGTGCTGGGCGTGGTGGTTCACGCCTGTAAACCCAGCACTCGGGAGGCAGAGGCAGGAGGAGTTCGAGGCTTGCATGGCTACATAGTGAGCTCAGGGCCAGCCTGAACTACAAAGCGAGACCCTGTCTCAAAAAAAAAATAAAAATAAAAAATAATAAAGAAATGGGAAAAAGTCAGATAAGTAAAGGCTAAGTAAAACACATCCCATCACTTAAGCATGAGCCAATCCTACGCAAACCCGGGCTGAAAGGCTAACACAGACTCAGAATTTGGCTAATTCTAGAGTAACAATATTCCCCAAATAGCAGCATCAAATTGAAATACTTCTGAAAATGATTGTTACCTTTATTTTTTTTTTTACATTTTTTCTTTCCCTTCTCTACTTACTCCTACCCATATTTTCCCTTTGAATATTTCCTTACTATTTCCCAGTACTTAGCATACATTTTAAAACACATTTCACCTTCAGTTCCTCATAACAGAGAAAAGATAAGGTATTTACACATCTGTGTCCTATTTATTTTCACTTATGGGTATGTCCTCAAGGTACATCCATTTGAGTGACGCAGGAGAGCGGGGCTTAGCTTCCCTCCTGAAAAGCGAGTTTGTGTTCTCTAAAAACCGAAGAATGAATTTTAGGAACAACGGAGGTTTAAATAGGAAAATTTCATTGAGAGAGAAAGCTTCTGCCTAAGAGAAACAGAAGGGGGAACCCGGAAAGGTGGGTAGCCCCTTTACCTTTGTATTAACTGGAACAGTTATTTCTTAGCCTAGTTCACTTGCTAAGAATTAAAAAAAGAGGAATTAATCTCAGTGATAACTGAAAATAGACTTTTTCAGGTTTTAATATCAGTGATATACATATTATAGGTTTGGTTACAGTGAAGTTAAAAATTGAAATATTCTTGTGGCAGAAAATGACATATTTGGTTAAAGCAAAGTCAGTAAAAGGCTACTAAATCTGTGACTGAGATGTCAGGGATATATTCTGGACAAAACGTTGTAAGAAGTAACTGGGGATGAATCAGTCACATAAAAAGTAATTCCGAAAAAAAAAGAAAAAGTAATTCAGAAGAAAAACTCAAAAATCACTCATTTTTTTCTTTCAACATATCTAAATAATTTCCGGTCTAAAACTGCTTTGACCCACCCGGTTTACTAGCGTGGCACTGCTTCTGCATTCCCAGAGCCCACCTCTCCACCCGCCTTACCTGCGTCTGGCACACGCTGGTGCACACTTCTGCCAGGCTCGTTCGGAAAGGTTACCGCCCTGCTCAAAAGTCCCCTTCTAGCTGCCTCACAGATGCAGAATAAAGTCCAAATTCTTAAGAGTATCGCAACCATGCACTGACCAATTCAAACACTGAAGCAAAGTGTCTACACTGTTTATGTGACATTATTATTCACAAAAAAAGGAAAGCAACCTGCCTGTGCTTTTGCTCATTCTGTTCCTCCAGCCTTCTACCTTCGTCCACGGAAAGCTTTGCTCGAGGGTCAACTAAAATAATTCCTTCCGAGAAGACCATGCTATCCGCACAGGTGGAATTAATTTTCCAGAATGAACACTTCATTTCCAAGGGGCACTGCATGGCATATGAACACTCTTCCCACTCCCACCCTTCCTTCAGGGCAGGGCCAGTTCCTTTCTCACAGTTACCCTTCAGTAGTTCAACACAAAGTGAGAGTAAAGTATCAGTTTTAAATTTTTGTTAGATGAATACTACTGTCAAATTACTCTTTCTTAACCACCGTTAATATCATGGTCTTTTATCAAAAATCGCTAATGGTCCTTCGCATCTGTGTGTGAAGTTCTAGTTTTGGTTTTCAGGAGCGTCCAGAATTTTCTGTCATGTGACACCCACAGTATTTCTGTCAACATGCATTTTCTGTCCTAGTTAACCAAGTCCCTCCCTAAGCCTCCCAAAACGTGGTTTCAACTTGCTACCTTCGGTCTGGAAAGACCCTTAACTCCAGTCTAGTTCACCTGACAATTACAGACACAGAAGATCACTTCATCTCATCAAGCCCCATGCAGCCTTACAGTGAGGTTCAAATGCCGCCCTCCTTAAGAAACTACGCAATTACTCCACCTTACTCTACTGGAAATTCCTTAACATTTTTATCTTGATTCACACAATCTGGCACTTCATGAGAAACAGTTTTGCACTGTTAATTCTAAATTAACCAGTATGAAGAAATTCTTCTTGGGAAAGGTCTTATAGCTCCCTCTACCTTCCAACACATTATATTTTATACAAATAATAGATGCTCAATAAATAATTCAAATCCTACATCCACATATCCAGTTAGCTTAAAAACTTTCCACAAAGGCAGAAAATCCTTGGCGAGAGCCTAACACTACAATTCTGCTGTCTCCACTAACACTAATGCCAACATGATCATTTAGAGTGGGGGTTAGGAAGCTCAAACTTGTGGCATGTTTTATTCAATAAACTTTTATCGGTACCCAAGCACACACATTCGTTTACCTTTTATCTAAGACTGCTTTCATACTACAAGAGCCAAAGTAAGCTGTCACAACAGAATCTATCTGTGGCCATCACTTGTTCCTTTTGTAGAAAAAGCACGCTAGCTCTCGACGCATGAGGAAAAGCTCTTCAGTGGGTAACCAAAGCACTCCTAACTCTCTGGAGCTGAAGTGGTCTTTGATGAGTTTTTCTCTTTTTGGAGACAGGGTCTCACTATGTAGTCCAGTCTGGCCTTGAACTCACTGTGTGAACCAGGCCAGCCTCAAACTCACAGCAATCCTTCCACCTCAGCCTCCCAAGTGCTGGGATGACAGGTGTGTGACACGATGCCTGGCTCCAGAGGACTTTTTGGTTTGGTTCTGTCTTAACACTGAGAAGAAGTAGAGATGTTTTAGTGGCAGCACACAGCAGGGTCACAGCTGGCATAATATCCTCCACGGCTCAGTAACTGGTGTTAGTTATCTATTTGAACACACGATTCCTGACGCCACGGATAATTATGAGTTGACGCTATACTCAAAGGAAATCTAACTTACTCGGTGAGGGACAGTCAATCCGCTCATCATGGCCCATGCACAGTCTCTCAGCTGCTGGGGGAGGCGGAGCCTGTGCTGCACAGCGCACCTGCTGGGAACAAGTGAACTAACACAGGCAGAAGCGACACTGATGCCTGCCTCCTGCCTCCCGGCCGTCAGGGGCCAACCCAGCAGGCCCTGTGCCTGGGGTGCTCATGACACCTGAGCAGACCAAGTGGACTGCAGTGGATCATAACTGGGTTTTGATCCATTTGAAAAGTGGGTTCTGTTGTTCATCAGCAGGCAGAGGGCAAATACCGAGGCCAATTCCCGGGAGCTAACTGCAAACATCACACAGTTCCTGGCAAGTTGGCACTTTCCCCCAGTAACTTGCTGTGTGGGTTGGAGCTAATTACAGCCTCCAACTGTACACAATTTTCAATTTGCAGAAATTGTTTTGTTTTTTTAAAGACAAGGTCTTGCTTTGTACCTCAGGCTGGCCTTGAACTCACAGAGATCCTCCTGCCTCAGCCTCCCAAGTGCTGGAATTACAGGTGTGTAATCCTGCTAATTTACAAAAATAGTAACAATTACTCTTTCAGAAGGCTAAAAGATAATTTAGTTACATGAACAAAATTATTCAAACTCTTCAAGGAAAAGTGACCAACACTGTGTTTAAACACATTTTAATTAAGCCTTCTAGGATACAATGGCGAAAGCTTAGATCATTTACGTTCTGAAGCTACTCATGGGCCAGGGAAGACCTGAAGTGCACGTCCTCATAAGATAATAGTCTCTGATGTGTTTGCATGTACACTGTTTTCTTCAGCGCATCATTTCACATAGTTATCCACGACCACATCGAAGTCTCCACATACCCCACACTCAGCAGTCTCGTCCCAGGAGCGCTACGGTTAGTGCTGCAGGACACCCACCCAGGCCTGGTGCTGGGAACCAGCGGGAGCGGAACGTGCTCCCCAGGACAGCCGGACAGGACTTCTGTTCGTGCTGCCTCGCTCCCTGCGACAGGAGTCAGGAACTGCCGAGTGGGTTTCTTCCTTCTGATACATGGTCTGCCACTGACTATAAAGCATTACAGCTTTGGCCTCTCTCAAAATGCAAAGGGACTGTGTGTATCTGCAAAGAACAACTATTTTTTATGCTTCCAAATTCTTAATCCTGTTTGGAGCTGTCAGTGGGGGTTAATGGAAGCCCTGGATAGGAGAATTCCAATCTGGTTGGCAGATGGATAGGTTGGTTATAGCTGCATAACTATGTCTTGCCTGCAGGCACAATTCAGAACACTGTTAAAGCAATATAAAGTCTCTGTCAAGCTGAACCATTTGGATCAGCAGCAAGGAGAAATAATAATAAAAAAGAAGTTCATTTCTGGGCCTTGTGCATTTATGCTAGTGTGCAGAAACTGATTAATTGTCAGAGTGTGCTGGTCCTCTCTACCTCAGATCTCTACTTCTGGAGTAGATTTTGCATGCTAATATAATCATTCTCCCTCTTGAGACATTAGCAAATAATCAAATGAAAAACAGGATCATAATTTACTGAGATTCGAGCAATTCTCTATGCAAATTTGACTTGTTATTGCTGCTGCCTCGTTAATCTGAATGCCTTTGACAAACTCCTTTGATTTATGAACTCGTGACAACTCCAATGTGTATATATTTTGCTAGATTGACATTATCATTAAGAGTGGGTGGACTGAGCTCACATGAATGGCTGATTTTACTCGCTGGTGTCGGCTGCTCAACAGCTGAGCATCTCCTCCTCACAAAGCCCCTGAGCGGCAGGCTCTTCCCATCTTCTCCTCCATTCATCATCTCGATGTTAATTGGCCCAGGCTTTAAGCAAATTTTCAACACGATTTAAAGGCACGATGACACTGATTACTGACCCTCTGCCATACGGTGCCTATTGATTAACCTGACAGAGATGATGAGCTTGAGGGAAACTAGGTGTGTGGGGATCTCGGGGGGGAAAGGGTATTGTCTACGCAGGCAAACACTTGTCATTACCTCACAACCCAGAATTTGCACAGCACAAAATCTTAAAGCATATTACTGCTTTAACACCTACAGCTAACACCAAGTGCTTTCTGTATTTAGAGATACTACAGGTACGTTATGTCAAAGCACAGGCTACTCTGCAGACAGAGGCTGTCCTTCAGGCTGATTGTGCTTGTGCTGGATAATGTATATAAAGTATTTCAGGCTAAATTAGAAGAAAGTACTGGGTAGCCTGGTAGCATTATATCATATCAGAAAACTCTCAGAATGGAGAAACAAACTACATTTTTCAAAACAGAGGAGGAAAGGAAGGATTAAAAGCATCTGCTGCTCACCTACCACTACTATAACAAGCTCCCATTCTAACTACTCTTAAAACAGATACTCTCAAAGAAAATGTTTGCTGGATTTTACAAATTTTGCTTCTTGCTTTTGTAGTACTGATAACTGATTCCAAATGCCAAACTATTCCCAACATGGAAATTACCAATTGAGTATCATTATATAAATCAAAAGAAGAATTTAAGTCTAATGAGCACATTCCCTTAAATTCTTCACTTGCCCATGTTCAGTAATATAATGCAAATGATTTATTTAGGGAAACTGGAAGATCTGTGATGTTAAGCTTCATAAAATCTAAGTGCTTCATTTTTTTAAGAGAAGAAAATACTACATCAAAGTTCATAATTGATGGTTACTGAGTATATACATTAGTAGCAAAAATCTGCCTTAAGATATTCCTAGCTGTGTAAACTGCTACAGCAAAGCCATGCAGCACACCATCAGGGATCAGACAAAAGCCATCCTCGGATCACAACGGTTATTATTTAAAGCAAAGCCAACAAAATAGCCTCCCTCTGGCCACACAGATCACCTTGTTTACTTACGAGTCCTTGGGGCTCGGCCAATATACAATTTTACACACGGAGATTTGGGAGCAGGACTAACCGTTATTTCAAAGCTGAAATAACAAAACTGAACGAACAGCCCGCTGTAGTGCCTATTACAAGGACATGGGCTGTTAATGTGAGAGTCAAATGTTTTTAAGTCCGACAGCATTGGTGCCTGTTACACTGAAACATGCAGCTCACCCCTAAAAACCCGCCTCCTGCTCTTCGAAGATAAACAAGTGCAACTAAGCACTGAGAGGCGCTGATAAGGCGCAGGAGAGGAGCCGCACGGGAGACAAAGCGGGGCAGACCTGAGCGGTGAGCTGCTCTCAGCTCTCACATCACAGAAGCCCTTTTAATATTTTTCCATTGAAAGTCTAGCAATAGAACTTAAGTTTCAGCAGTGCATATGGGGATCCCCTCCCCACAAAACAGCTGAAACCATTATCTGTTTTGTGAAGACAGTACAAAGCTGTCTCAACTATGACTTCTTCTTTTTTTGGCAGTACCGGGTATCAGATTTGCGCCTTGTGTGTCCGAGGCTGGGGTGGTACTACTTGAGCTGAATCCCCAGCCCTGAACTGTGACTTCTTCATCAAAGGTCTGAACACCAGCTTAGCAACGACTTGAGAGTGTACTGAAAGAGTTTACAATTATGCTAAAATCCTCCATGTTGGGAGAAATAGTCATTTAAACTCTAAAGGATTTTTGGTTTTCAAGCCATGATTCTAAAACAAAACTTTACAACTCACCCTTCAAGTCTGCATTTTTTTTTTTTTTTTTTTTGCTTTTTGAGACAGGGTCTCGCTTTGTAGTTCAGGCTGGCCCTGAGCTCAATATGGTGCCCAGGCAAGCCACCGCGAACTCAGCAATCCTCCTGTCCCTGCCTCCCGAGTGCTGGGATGACAGGCGTGAGCCACCAGGTCCGGCATTGTGGTATGCGGTGTTGATTGTTGGCGGGCGTGTCTCCACGGCCAGCATTCTATGTGGTTACCAGGGATCGAACTCAGGTCCTTGCGCTTGCGAGGCAGGGGCCGGAAACACTGAGCTAACCCTCCGGCCCTCAAGTGTGCATTTTTAAAAACATCTTATTCCGCTTAACATTGACAATGTTGTCACTATACTACGTCTATTCATAACAAGGTGCCTTAATATTTTAAAAACCCAAGTAAGGGGCCAGGAATGCTGCCTCACAGTGTCATACCTGCCTGGCAAGCACAAGGTCCTGAGTGTGATTTTCAGTAAGGGGTGTAGGGTGTGTGTGTGTGTGTGTGTGTGTGTGTGTGTGTGTGTGCGCGCGCGCGCTCGTGTACTTCTCAACAGCCTTGAGAAGTACACGTCTTTATTAGTGTAGACTGTTTTCTCTTATATACATGAATTTCATATCAATGTTTATACCAGTTTAAATTTAACAATGCACAATGCGTAAGAAAAATTAATGTACATTCATCGTGGGGATTTGGGAGAGAAAGGCATCCATTAAAAAAGCCAACCACACTTATATGCAAACCAAAACAAAACTTATTTTTCTTACCTTAAATCTACATGAATCATGAAGAATGTTACTTCCCCTCACGATATCACCCTCATGATTGTCATCTTTAGGACAGATCCTTCCTACCACTCTTTTTTCTTTCTGCTGTCACACTCACAGTATTTCATCCAGGGAGCCTCATATAGTTCTATGTAAGTTAAGAGGCAAACATTTGCTTCTACTAATAAGAACATCTGGATATTTTTGTAACGCAAAGACATTTGCATTGTGTGGATCTTTCTGATTTCTCAAAACTGAGCTGAGAACTATGAAATGCTTTTGTCATTTTCCTTCCCGAGTTGTTTCCTTTTTTCCCCTCACCTTAGGTATCCCCCTTGCTTTGGAAGGAAGAGATCATTTTATCACAATTCAACAATATCTTAAAAGACATTTAAGGTTCTTTTAACAAACTGTTTTTATTACCAAATGAAAATAAAACCATCCCAACCACGTAAGTAGACTTCTGAACACCAGAGCAAATCACTTAAGAATTGTGTTCAGGTACACACTTCTACTGTGAACTCTCTAT
>PVIC010003195.1:23849-70956 GCA_004025085.1 Thryonomys swinderianus
GGGGGGAGGAGGAGGAGGGGGAGGAAGAGGAGGAGGAGGAGAAGAAGTTGTTATTATCCTATTATTTCGTTATTGCCCTGTGGTCTTTCCTACTAATTATACAGATGCTTAACATCTTTTCAGGTCTTTAAAATTACAAATACCTTTCCACTCACTGATTTTTATAAATATGTGGTTCACAAGGCTGAAAATACATAGCCTGGCATAGATACTGAAGTGTGTGTTTGCTTTAAAGAACAGGGATAGAGGACGAACACTTGTAATCCCAACTACCTGGGAGGCTAAGGCAAGAGGAACAGCCTGAGCAATTTAGACTTTCTCTCCAAATAAATGAAAGAGCTGGGACCATAACTTAGGTTTGATACACAGTCTCTCTCTCTCTCTCTCTCTCACACACACACACACACACAAAAGAATAAGGATATATTTAAAAACAAAAAGACATATCCATATCCCATGCTTAATATTCCTTACTTTCCTCTTAAAATACTAAGTAAACTAATGATATTCCTTATTCAAGGCAATGGAGTTTAATATCTTAACTTTGGTTTTCTACTGCTTTATTACTATCATCTATGCTACAAAAGTAAAAAAAAAAAAAACTACAGTGAGATAAATTATGGTTTTAAACAGAAAAAATGAATGTAACTTCTGTGGCCTGCTCTGTGGTCTCCAAAACACTAAAGTAGTATTGGCCGAAAGAATTTAAGTGATAAGGCTTTTATTTCTGCAAGGTCAAAGGTTATACACAGCAATTCATGTCTTCCAATTTTTCATCCGTTATTACCAAACAACAAAATGAAAATAAATCCAAAACAGATTAAACTTGAAGTGAAAGGTAGTAGTTTAATAGATCTGGGAAGATAGACTAATTTTATTGCCCCAGGGATAAACAATCTTGATGTAGGATTTTTGTTGCTTAAAACAATGATTTTTGATGAGTAACAGATTTTACGATTTTTCTTTTTCTCCAGTAGAGAAACTGGTTATTTCTGTAACAGTGCAAACGGCTTCGTATATAAAAAGTGTGTTTGTACACTATTCTTTCCCGCCCCGCCCCCACGGGTTTGGAACTCAGGGGTGCTCTCTGACTACAGTCCCAGCTCTTTCATTTTCTGAAAGTGAGTCTTACTAAGCTGCTCAGGGTAGCCTCAAATGTGTGAACCCCTTGCTTCGACTTCCTGGGATCACAGGTATGCACCCCTGCACATGGATGTTTGTGTATTTTTCTAAGAAAATTATTCATTTTTTTCTGTTTGTTTTTCTTTGGAGACAGGGCCTTTCTATGCAGGTCAGGTTGGCCTTGACCTTGCTTTGATCCTACGTGCTAGGGTTAAAGACATCTGACATTGTAACTGCCTGCAACGCAAAGAATCACAAGAAACTCACATTATTTTACTTTCTTAGAACTGTAAGTCACTACAGTTATCAAGAACATATTTCGCTACCATTTAGTAGACATCAAACATTTTCTTTGGAAATATCAGTGATCTTTCATTGATTACAGAAAAAATTAAGAGGAATATAATCTTCCTGATTCTTCCACCTTTATCAGCACCTCAATTTTAAAGTGGTTGTTTAATGATCACTTTAGCAATGAAATGAAAAGCTGATTTTTTTTTTTTTTTTTGCTTTTTTTGAGACAGAGTCTCGCTTTGTAGTTCAGGCTGGCCCTGAGCTCACTATGGTGCCCAGGCAAGCCGCCGCGAACTCAGCCATCCTCCTGTCTCTGCCTCCTGAGTGCTGGGATGACAGGTGTGAGCCACCACGTCCGGCATTGTGGTATGCGGTGTTGATTGTTGGTGGGCGTGTCTCCACGCCCAGCATTATATGTGGTTACCGGGGATCGAACTCAGGTCCTTGTGCTTGCGAGGCAGGCGCCGGAACCACTGAGCTAACCTTCTGGCCCACAAAGCTGATTTTAAGTAAATATCTGTTATTAGCTATGAATAACATTTAGTTGTTTGTGGGATAAAAAAATTTACTAACTTCTGACTTTGACAAGAGATGACTAGTGTGACATATCAAACATTAATTTTAACACTATGGTGGTTATTCTTGCAGTACAGAAGTTGTGAACTTCAAAATGGCCAATTTTGGTTTTTGTCTTGCTAAAATTCCCTCCTGTGGAAAGAAAGCAGTGTACGTTTTTTGTTCCCGTAGACAATAAAAAATGGTTGACTTCAAAACCAGCTCCTACTGGGACTGCTATACAAAGGACATTCTGGGTAGTGGTCAGTAAAGAAAGCAGTCGTTTCTAAATGCCAGTGGTTCCCAACATCTCCTTTCCTTCTGAGTGGAATGACATCTGGGAGCACTGACTGGTGGGTCAAGGACCCAGGAAAGGTTTCAGGAATAACAAAGGTCATGTAATTGTCAAAAGAGCATTAGCCATTCAATCATAATGGGTAATTAAATGACCTACATGATTCTTGAAATAGCTGCTCTATATTTGGCCTATTGCTTGTGTCCCTCAAGATAACTACTCATCTGGTCTGCCTTGACCTACAAAAGTCCAACCTGCATCTTAAAAGTAGCCGCATGCTTTCACTGCCGTGCGCCCCTCCCACGCAGGCACGCTCAGACCACGCTCTCAAGAGAACACACATTATTTTTAAAAAGCAATCTTATATCCTCCCTCTTGTGCTCTCTAGAATACAGATAAATAAAACAAAGAAAAAACTTAGTAAATTCCTGGTTTTCATCTTCAGAGGATAGAAGAACTATACAGAAGGAAAAGTTATAAAGTTTTGTTCATATGCCTTCAAAAATTTTACATATGATTATAAAACTGGGGGGGGTTGTTTTTTGAGTGTGTGGGAGTATAAACCCCAACCACCTAGACTGCATTTTTGATAGTGTGGGCTTTTAGACTCTTCCCTGGCCTAGTTTTTTAGTCCCCACAGAAAACAACTGTCTCTCAATAAAATGAAATACACACAACACCGGCTTTTTTATACAATAGCAGTAGCAAAAGGAGTAATAATTTCACTTCCAATTTTTATCTCTCCGAATAGTTCGTTTCACTACATTACTTGATTAGATACAACAAAATAGCAGCTGTGAGTACCAGCACAGGGCTAGAGAATTCGCTTCTTTGGGGGAAGCATCTGCCTGTGGCTCCAGAGGTGGCTGCACGTCTCGCAAACGTCGCAGGAAAAGGCGAGTGACCGAGACAACCTTATAGGGTGCCCAGGGCCTGTTGTTAGGGAGAAAGAGCTCACGGTGAAGACACCCCGGAGGCTGCAGGATTTTTCTGTTTCCACAGGATATTGTGGAGCTTGAGGCTCCGACCTACCCTCGTCTCTTACTAGTACATGAATGGCTTATTAAACCTAGAACGTATCTGTTTTAGTTAACTTCTGGGGGGGGGAGGGGGTGAGGAGAACAATATATACTTAAATGCTGAATTTTTTTTCCAGGCTGAATGCCTTTCATCCAATAAGACATTCAAAGCAGTGACCCAGCAAATGGATTGAAAAAGCAATCTTCCGTCCCAGTGCCACATTATCATTCCTATTCAGTATTCTCCAAGAGATATCTCAATCAGCTGTGTGTAAGTGACAACGCAGCCCATTGCTGGGTTAATTAAACATTTGACTTTAACACCCTCCCCATCATTAAGCAAATAAAAACAGATAATTCAAACTGCACTTCATCCTCAGGGTACACAACACACATGTCAAAATTAAGAGAGTCCAAGGCCTCTGGGGAATTCTGCAGGGGCTGTAATCAGTTTAAATCTTATCTGGTTTATCAATTATTCTATTGATTAAACCAAAGTGATTATACACAACTCCTCTGCCACATGGGATTGATGTCAGCAGAGCAAGAAAATAACTCCAGGAGGTTCCAAAATGATTTAAAAAGAGACCAACAGACAAACCAATAACAGTCGATTATTACGTACCAGTGATCCACGTACTGCAGAGTTGATTCTTAGTTTCAGGCGGGTGAAGCAAACTGTTTCCAGTCCCTAAGTCTCTCTGTTAAACCTTACAACTGGCTTGAGTAAATTTATGTTGTGGAAGATCAACATATTTTCCACTGATTTAAACAGATGCTAGCATGCTCCACAGTTGAGATTTATTTTATAGATACTGACCCTTAGCTCTAACAAAGAGAAACTAAAATATGAACAACTAAATTTCTTCTAATTTTCTTACCTATATGTATGTGACCAGTAACACACAAAGTAGAAGGGATACATTTGAGGGCTAATTCCCCTAAATATATGCACTCATCCAGCCTCTTCAGTTCTAACCACAATATTCCTGAAAAACAGAACCTAAGAAATCAGAAAGACCTGCTTACCATAGTGTTGTGACTCTTTGTATTAACTAACTCCAAAACCCTTAATACTGAAAATATAAAGCTTACTTTCAAATGAAATGTTGAAATCTAAATCCTAGCATATAGTTTCTACCAGAAATTTATACCACAATTTTGATAACCTCTTGTCCATTTCTTAGTGTCACAGTCATCAAGTGGGTAGAGGCCTTCCTCACACCTCATCACCGCGCACACAATCAATGACTATGTCGGTGTTTGCGTATATACAGACCCTGTATTAAAGAAGAGGAGGGGATTCGTGCTCCACCCCTGAATCTGTGTACTCCTGGCCATCCTCTTCAGAAAGGAAACCTGTCCCCGCTCTATGGCATTCCGTGTGCCTCCAACTCTAATCTAACTGCGCCACTTCAGATTGTTTTGTTTTCAGGAGGACTAAGAAACCTGCATTAGCATGCTGTATTCTGCGTTCACCACTAGAAATACTGAGGGTGCTATTTGTAATTGTATTCTTTTTAAGAGGATTGTTCTCTGCAGCTGTTTTCTGCTTGCAGTGTATTTTGTGTAATCAGCACATCATCATAAATACATTGGCTGTTCCCCTGAGGGTGGCTGTCAGTGTTTAATTTACAGAACAACCTGGCCAATGTGAATTTTAACACTACAGTGCTATGGCAAGGAATTGCCACATTCTGTGAAAAACAGGCTTCTATGAATTTTTATACTTAGAGCTGGTCCCAGGACAATTCAGGTTCTAGAAATAGACTGTTTAAAGAAGCACTTTTATACCGTCTATGCAATAGACTCTTTCCCACCAATAGGTTTGAAAGTGCCATACTCCCCAACCCCAAGTGGGTACTGCTCAGAGTGGACACAAGGACTGAAAATCTATGACCAGCAGGAGGCACTGTAGCCAATGTTACCTGCCCTTCTTTAGACTATGCTGTAGAGCTATCAAAAGCACCCCTGCTCCCTTAGATGGTGTGCAGAGGCAGAGAAAAAAAACTGTTTAAAAGACAAAGTATACTGAAACACTTGAATCACTCTTTTCTGCTGAAAGGAGCTATGTGTGATAGGAGTAAATACAGTACTTCCCTAGGGCTGCTATTAAACCAGATTGCAGTCTCAGTGAAGGAGGGGAGTTGAAAGTTATTAACAGTAGTGTTTCTGCCCCAATGTGTGCACAGTGACTGGCACATAGGTTCTAAATAAATGTCTAATGAATAAGTAAAAGTTACTTGAGGGTACCGTCTGAATCTTACACTCAATATTCTGTGCAGTGCCTTCTGTATGGCAGCTGGCATACCGAAGGTACTCAGAAGTGAATGGATTGTGGCTAGTGATGAAAGGCCACGTTATTCATAAAGCTTTAGATTTACATGCTATAAATCAAAGGCATTTTTTAACTCACTAAAATGTTCTCTTTTTTTGAGACAGGGTCTCGCTTTTTATAGCTTAGGCTGGCCCTGAGCACACCTATGTAGCCTAGGGAAGCCTCAAACTCACAGCAATCCTCCTGCCTCTGCCTCCCAAGGGCTGGGATTACAGGGATGAGCCACCACTCCCGGCATTGTGGTAATATGGTTACCAGGGATAGAACTCAGCACCTTGTGCTTGGAAGGCAGACCCTGGAACTAGAGCTAAATCCCCAGCCCTCACTAAAGTGTTCTTAAAGGCCGGTATAACAAGTTCACATTGGGCTGGGGATTTGGCAGGTGCCACCACCTGCCTGGCAAAGCCAAGGTCCTGGGTTTGATTCCTGATTTCACAACAAGGAGGGAAGTTCACGTCCTATTTTTGTCATTTTAACGAGAGCTATTTGTACAAGAAACCTAAGTAGCTCACCTCCTCCCCCAAACTGGGAACTGCATCCAGGATGTTCCCAGCCCTTTTAAAGGCAGGGCTGCGCGACACTGCTCAGCGGCCCAGGCTGGGCGTGAACTTGGGACCCTCAGCCTCCGGCCACCAGAACGCCGGGATGCCAGGCATGTGTCACCACATCTGGCTGAAGCTCAATCTTACAATAAACACACTTGCCTATAAAATACTGATGTATCCAAACATTTTAATCATGAAAACAGAAATATTAAAACTTTTTCTATTTTTTATACTTATTTCTTTGATTTGATAAAACTTGAGTTCATTTTATATAATCTCTTTTCTACACTTGATCTTAGCCAAAAGGCCGAGAAGCGATGTATAATCTCTTTTCTAGTACTGACATGGCAGTCTACACATACATATATACTCCATAAATCAAGTGCACGTGTATTTTTCAGTTAAGGTCTGTTTTACAAGTTAGAATGCCCAGAGCCAAAATTATTCAAAATATGGGTCATGCTGGATTTATTCTCAGTGTATCTGCTCCTCATGTTGTACACAATTATATTATATAATTTCTCATATTCTGTAAGCATAATCATATACATCTGAGATTTCACAACCTCTTTAGACCAACTGACCTCAATATTTCTGACACCAGAAAGGTTTATTTAGGAATACAAATAAAGCCTTACACTCATTCTTTCTATGATACCATACATTTAAAAAATGAATTCATTTTTACATTTGTCTCATGTGAAAGGATAAACAGAAAACATGATTGGCTGGAGTCTTGTTTTGTGGTACCGGGTATCACACTCGGGGTCACTCTACCCCCCAGGTCCATTTTATTTATTTTGAGACAGGGCCTCAATACGTTGCCCAGCCTGGCCTGCGCTTGTGACCCTCTCATCTCAGCCTCCTGAGTAGCTGGGATTTATCGGTGTGACCATGTACCCAGCTCCACTATAAATTTTTATTTTTTCAACAATTAAAGGTTAGAAAATTTTACTTCTGTTGAGTATGTGCAACTTAAAAAACTTTCTATCTAAAAAGACTTTAATTTTTAATGAAGAAATGTATCACTTTCTTTTTCAACTTAGAAACACATGACCCCACCTTTGGAACGCAACCAACCGGGGTCAGGCTGAGGTCACGCCGGGTCAGATGACTCACGCTCTTCTCTGGAGGCCGTGCGGTAGTTCCACGGGCTGCCATTAGATGGCAGCACAGTGCACACCATCGGTCATGCCTCTTACAACCTCTCCCATTAAGCTTGGAATTATGTTACACACACACACACACACACACACACACAGATTCTAATTCAATTAGTGCAGTCGGCAACTCTAGAAAGGAGTAATTCAATTAGTGCATTGTGGAACTCCACAATACCTCCAAGCAGATGTTCGGCATCTTTAGGAACCGGAGCTGGATTTAAAATACCTGTATCGCTCAGCTCTGCCACTACATTACGTCATTTGTCCAAGTGCTTACATCTGCTTTTCTGGCTTCAAAGAAAAGGTAAGTAGACAAACCACCTAAGTTTCTACAGATTTTGCCAACATCTGCATTAAAGGCTGTAGTAAATAAATTACCCAAATTATGTACAACGTATCTTGTACTGTGTACCAGTACACAATCCATTGCACTTTATGTCCAATAAAGTGGTGAAGGTGGTGAACCTAAGCCTGGCACGGGCCTGAAGGGCTGGGGATTTAGCTCAAGCGGTACCACACCTACCTTGGCAGCACAAGGGCCCTAGTCTGATCACCAGTACTGCAAAACAAAACAAAACCACAAACAGAATCCAGGCCCGGCCAGAGCTGTTCTCCTGAGCCCCATCTCCAGCCCTGCTGCACCCTTTTTGCAGCGCTGCCCCTAGTCAGCGCACAGCACACCATAGAAGAACAAGGTCCTGGTGATGTGTGTGCACCAGAAAGGAAGAGTGGGACGTAGTGGCACACACACTTTGCATCCAAGCACTCTGGAGGCTGAGGCAGGAGGATCACTGAGAGTTTAAGGTCAGGTTGCGCTTCACAGTGAGTTCAAGGTCAACCTGAATTGCACAGCAAGACCTTGTCAAAAAAAAAAAAAAAAAAAGGCCGGGCGTGGTGGCTCATGCCTGTCATCCCAGCACTCGGGAGGCAGAGACAGGAGGATTGCTGAGTTCGAAACTTGCCTGGGCTACAGAGTGAGCTCAGGGCCAGCCTGAACTACAAAGCAAGACCCTGTCTCAAAAAAAAAAACACCACCATCAAAAACAGGAGGCTATAAAAATGATAGAAATGGTTGCTGATGCTTTCCAAACACTAAACAAAGCAGAACATTTGAACTTGGGGAACACAAAACACAAGAAACTTGCTAGCTACCCCTGAACACAAATACAACCACTCTTCAGTATTGGAAACAGGGTTCTGAGACATCACTGGCTCTAGCAGATACCAAAACTCACAGCTGCTCAAACATCTTACAAAATACCTGAGCATACTACATTATGATCATACTTAATAGAATGTAAACACCTCAACATAATTATATACTTAATATTTTCCAACATAAATGGCTATTAAAAGAATAACAAAAAGAAAAAAGTCTGTACATGTTCAATACAGATGTAACCATCACAGGCTTACCTACATTTCAGATCTGCAAATGCCTGAATCCTGATGTATGGAACCCAAGAATAAAGATAGTCAGCTGTGCCAATTGTATACGAAGAAGAGAACAACTATTTTATAACAAGACAAGAGTTAGGGTCAGTGGGTAAATGAAAACCTGCTCTACCTTAATGGAAATCTTTTAACAGAAACAACAAAAAGAAAATAAGACATCCCAAGTCGCTCAGCTCACCAACAGTGGTGGTCAAACGCAGACTAGATGACCCTCCCCCCAAGGGTCCTGCATTACGAGAGACATGTGACTAGCTGGTCTTCTGGGCCCTTCCCACGCTGAAATTCTATGGTTCTAGAAAGACAGCGAGTTGCCTTCCAAGGCCCAGGCTGCTGAGTGCTGGGATTGCACGCACGTGCCACCACCGCCCGGCAAAACACTGACTTCTGCTCATGAGGCGGGTGGGATTTAAGCGTGTGGCTTTAAGAAAACCCAGAGTGTGAGGCCTTTTTACACAGCTGATGCAGTAGTAATGCACCAAGGGAAGACGTGTTCTAGTTTCCTCAGATTTAGGAGACTCCATAAATGCAGACTTCTGCTTCATTTCTTAGATAAACACTTGCAACCCTTTCATTCTTACAAGGTTGAAAAGAATGTCTTGTTTTCATTCTTCCTTTGGACATCGGCCAATGAGAAATCAATTTCTAAAAGAATAGTTTTTGAAAACTCCTCCAGAGTGAGGACAGTGGGTTCTTATACCTTACGTACAAATGCATGTCATTATTTATGCATCGAATCTACAGAGCAATTTTTAAAAACCATAGTAACTAGTTCTTAACATACCTTCTCTCTTTGTTTCTGAGCCATGTATTTTTAAGTGAGGACATAACTCTGAATACAAGAGAGCAAACCCTTATTTTATAAATAATAGCTCCTCTCCTTCCAGTACCACCTCAAAGTAGGAATGAAGAAATGCCGTGGATGACTGACACCATTTTTCCAGTACAGAGAGCAGTTCTTGCACACTGCCACAAGTGAGGGCTAAATTAGTTATCTTTCAAACCATCTACAAGAGCAAACAAATATTTTCAACAAAATACTTTTCCATATTTGAAAAGAATTACAGGGCCGGAGGGTTAGCTCAGTGGTTCCGGCACCTGCCTCGCAAGCGCAAGGTCCTGAGTTCGATCCCGGAAACCACAAATAATGCTGGGCGTGGAGACTCACGCCCACCAGCAATCAACGCTGCATACCACAGTGCCGGGCGTGGTGGCTCACGCCTGTCATCCCAGCACTCGGGAGGCAGAGCCAAGAGGATTGCTGAGTTCGCAGCGGCTTGCCTGGGCTACATAGTGAGCTCAGGGCCAGCCTGAACTACAAAGCGAGACCCTGTCTCAAAAAAAAAAAAAAAAAAAAGAATTACAGTAGGTCATTCTCAGTCAAAACTTTACCTGTACCCAGGTGTGATGGCACACACCTGTAAACCCGATCTCCAGGGAGGCTGAAACAGAAAGATTCTATGTTCAATACCAGCCTGGGAAACTTACCTAAAAATTTAAAAATAAAAGAAGTTCCAGGGGTACAGCTCAGTGATAGAGGGCCCTTGGGTTCAATCCCCAATACTGAAAACCAGCCAACCAAACAAATAAAAACCCACCCACTTTTATTTGAGGATAAAAGAATATCTATAAATAGTGCCGGGGTTTTTGTTTTGTATTGTTTTTACAGCAGTGGGGATTGAACTCTGGGCCTCTGCACTGAGCTGCATTGCCAGCCTTTCTTTAGAGGCATCATCTTGCTAAAATGCCCTGACTGAGCTCACACTTGCAATGCTCCTGCCCAGCTGTGTGCCCCCATACCCGTCTAAGTATCTGTCCCACATTCTCCCCGTCCCCCAGTACCGGGGACTGACTGGCCCCAGGACACCCAGGTGCAGTACTCTACCAGTGAGCTACATCTTTCTTGAGTCCTTTTTCTTTTCTTTTCTTTTTTCTTTTTTTGAGACACAGGCTCACTTTGTAGTTCAGGCTGGCCCTGAGCTCACTATGTAGCCCAGGCAAGCTTTGAACTCAGCAATCCTCTTGCCTCTGCCTCCCAAATGCTGGGATTACAGGTGTGAGTCACCACACCCGGTATTGTGGTATGTGGTTACTGGGGAACAAATTCGGGCCCTTGCCCTTGCTAGGCAGGCACTGGAACCAGTGAGGTAAATTCCCGCCCCTCTTTTGTTTTTTAAAAGACAGAGTCCCAGGCCAGTGATTTTAGCTCAGTGGTTCCAGCGCCTGCCTAGCAAGCGCAAGGTCCTGGTTCAATCCCTGGTAACCACATACCACACTATTGGGGCATGGTAGCTTGAGCTTGTGAAGCCAAGCACAATGGTGCACATCTCATCCCAGCACTTAGGAGGCAGAGGCGGGAGGACTGCTGTGAGTTCAAGACCAGCCTGAGCTGCATAACGAGACTCCGTCCACAAAACGACACAAACCAAAAACAGAGTAAAACCAAACTAGGTTCACCTGTACTGACTGGCAGTGCTGTCGTACGGAAGGCCATCAGTTTGATAAACAAACCCTGTCACTGCATCTCCCAACTCGACCTGCCAGGTTTCCACCTTCTAGCTTCCGGCTTCCACAAAAACAGAACCTACAGTAGGTCTTCCCAACAAAAGGTGTCCATAAGCCCGCACGTTCACGCGTGAACCCAACCTTCCCGTCCATGCCCACACCTCCCAGCCTGCGCTTCTGTTTGAGGACTACGCTTATCTGGTTCTCCTGGCACCACTTCTCTTTAACACTGTCCCTTTTCATGCATTTAAGGCAACTATTTCCAACCCTATCAAGGAAAGCAGACAAGTGGAGGAGAAAGGAATGAACTGCACACACCTCGAACAAGAAAGGTTGCTTAAAAAACTAAGTGTCACCTTCTGACAGTTCAATATTTCATAGCCAATACAAGGAGTGTGCGCTGACACGGCCACTTTAAATCTCTCCCTCCACGTCGGCCTCTCTCCCTCATTGTGATGCCAAAGGGAACAGCAATCAGAGTGGAGATGTTCAACGTGATAGAGGTCAGGACACCATCGGATCAACGCACCAGAAACACGACCTTGTTTATTTTTTCCCCTCAGTATTATTGTTTACAGGGTGCTTTGCTCGTGTACCTTGTGGTTCTTAGCTAAAAGATGAAATTACAACCCAGAATGAAGCGCTCAGGCACACATCCAATTTGTGTTTCCATCTCAGAAAACAAAAAGCTTCTAAGGCCCTCAGGCTGCCATTCAAACTTGGAGGCTGACATTTTTAACAGCATGAACCAGAGACTGGCAGAGAGAATGATCTAATGCATTTCTGACTTGTCAATCAAAGATCTCACCTCTGCTGTCTTGTAAACAGTTGGGGGCCATCTAACTACATTCATAAACCCAGGGAGAGCTCGCTGCCAGCTGGGGTGCTCAGCCACATGCTCTGGCTTCTCGTCACCAAAACCATGATTCAGTTTTATACTCTCACTGTATGTAGTATATAGGCACATTTCCAGGACTACTGGAAATATAAAAGGCATTCTGGTAAAATACTGTGCTATTTCCAAACTACTGAAACCTTGTTTCCATTTTATTCTCATTATACCAACTTCCCTCAAAGGACTGTAGTACACTGCAGTTGAAGCGCTTAAAAAAACCTAATATACTGCCAGTTAAAAAATCTAGAGGAAATATATTAATATTGAACCAAAACTGTCCCTTATAGTGAAGAAACTGGTACTAATCACAACGACTCATAGAAAGTATACATACTATAATTGATATTTAGTAAAGTGATTAATATGTTAGTAAAATAAATCATGTGCTTCAAATATACATTTACATACATATTCATATACAAAAGCTCTGTATTTACTGGTTTAAAACAGCACTGTGTGTGACATAAAGAAAAATAAAATAAGGGCCGGAGGGTTAGCTCAGTGGTTCCGGCGCCTGCCTCGCAAGCGTAAGGTCCTGAGTTCGATCCCCAGTAACCACATATAATGCTGGGCGTGGTGGCTCACGCCTGTCATCCCAGCACTCGGGAGGCAGAGACGGGAGGATTGCTGAGTTTGAGGCTTGCCTGGGCACCATAGTGAGCTCAGGGCCAGCCTGAACTACAAAGCGAGACCCTGTCTCAAAAAGCAAAAAAAAAAATAAAATAAAATAAAATAAGATGACTTATCCCACTACCATTTCCCTTCTATTAATGACCACGTGATCCAACACACACAAAAATTAGACCCAGGTGGGCCTGAACTTGCTGCTCAGGATCATGCATGAAAATGAGCACACTTCTTTATGTCAATTTTACAAGACACGAATAGGCTTGGTCTCCAGAGGCCTGGGCATGTGAATATACAACAACTCAAACCCTTCAACATCATTCTCAGGGAAAACAAAACTTGTATGTATCCACTCCCATCAGTACTGCAGTTTTTAAGAGGCTTTTGTAGTAAAAATTGTCAAAAAGTAGTCCTTGTTTATAAAGCATTCTTAAATAATCAGGTTTAATAAACGATGAGGGAAAGTGTTTCCTAAAGCTTGCTCATCCACCGACATTTCTCACCTTGGTAATCCATATAAAACCCCTCACCACGTCCAGAAACCTGCACAAGGGAGCGGACAGAGCACACACAGCTACCCCATGAGCCGAACAGTGAAAGAAGGCACCTCAGCAGTGGCAGCCACAAAACAACCCCCAACGGTTCCCAAAGGCACCAACAAACTGCAGTGGTGCCAACGCCTCTGCTCAGTCGGGAGAGGGTGGTCACAGTGATGCAGGAACGAGGACCCATTCGCGCCGTGTCCACAGCAACAATCCGTCTCACAGCGGTAGTGCATGCGAGGCTTCTGCGCCCCTCGGCTCTCGTCCACTCCCTCCTTCTGCTTTTCCTGCTCACACAGGGCACATCAGGACCTCCGGGAACTGGTGCCCTCCCTTCTCCACGGTGAGTGCAGTGCTGCTGAAGGTAAACGAACTAATCCAACATCATTCAGCAAGAACAACACAACCAAACCCTCTTTGTAAGATTCTAATCGTACAGACTCATCGTGAAAAATACAGAAATTTTAAGAAATCAGCCTCATAATAAGATGATTAGTTTTATTCTCAACATTTAGACAACATCACATGTTGGTCTACAATGAACATTACCTGTATCATGTTAAAATCATCAAAAACAGATGAAAATATTATTGCCAAACTTGAAGTTATTCAAGTATTTAAATAATGCAGTAACATCTGAACATATAAACCACTTCAAGATGTCATTTCTGTTTCTAGGATTAAGGTAAGTACACAAATTCAGCCATCTCAACTTTTCTCATAGAAAATGTATATAAAAGATAAAAGTATAGAAGCCGAATAATAGATTTCAGTGCTAGCTATAATGTTTTAAGATCCATAATTACTTTTTTAAGATACAATCTTCAATAAAAACGTAGTTCTAACACTGTGAATATGCTTTAATCTTGTGCCCAATCAAGACTTAAAGGTCATTTTCTGTACATTTAATGGTTTCTGTCTTCTCTGTAGACTGTTGCTTATCACTATTAGCATTTAAATTTTCCTAGTGTCATTTCTTTTTTAGAATAAAAATAAAATGCAATGCAATAGTTAAATAACTGCACACACACATGACTGCTATCAAGACAAAGATACTGACATCTTTGAAAATGGCTTTTAGCTCCTTGGTGGTGCCATTATTTAATAGCTTGAAATACATGGCCCAGGAATTTAGCTGGGCCAGGGATTTAGCTCAAGTGGTATTGTGCATACCTTGGAACCACAAGGGCCCGAGTTCAATCCCTGGTACCACACACACACACACACACACACACACACAAATTTAAATAAAATTTTAAAAAAGAAATATGTATCCATCACCAAGAGTCCAAACTCAGCACAAAGATTCCAATTTGGAGGGGAATCACCATTGTGTGAGTTGTATGAAAGCCACATGTATGCAATTCGAAGGCCACCTAGAATCAGACTCAGTATGTTTTTCTTTTTCCAACATAGTGTGTGGTCATTAGAATGATTATTGAATTATCATTACTCATTTCGGGACACACACACACAGGTACCACCAGTAACTCAATACTTCCTCTCCTATCCCTTTTAGGCTTTAGTAGTTTTTCTTGAAATCACTGCAATCTGTTCATTAATTCAGCAGAAGTGTCAAGTACTACTGATAGTTGACAGTGGAAATATGGAACAAACAGCTCAGCCTCAAGGAACTCACAGTCTCATGGGGTAAAAAGACAAATCCATGTAACTACAGTAATGGAAGAATACTACGACAGCGGTCTATTGCATATTCTGGATTCAGATACTCTGGCTAGTTTAAGGGAGAGAGGGTAAACAGTATGGGAAAGCTCTTATTCCAGCTCAACGTGAGCTCAAGTGTGAAGACTGAGAACTGGCCAGGGAAAGGCAGGAGGGAAGCAAGGGCTAAGTGAGGACAGGGGTCAGGGCACTGGTCCCTGCGACACACAGGACACGCAGAGACACAGCTAAGTGAGAGATCTGGGTCAAACACTGTGTTACTTTCAAATGCCTGGGATCTTGCACCACTCAGCACTGCACTGTGAGGCTGGCTAAGAATTTAGGTGAGGAAAAGCAGTGTGGGGTGTAAGCCAGAACTTTATTCAGTCCCAGAACATGAACAACTGCCCATGAAATAAAGACCAGCCAAGATCAGTATAATAGCTGATGACTGATAGACAAGAATTTGAACAGGGTGACAATTGGGTATAAGTGGACAATTTGGATACAAATAAAATTCAGGAGTATCAATGAAACTGTAATATATGGGAGGGCACTTCCTTTCTGCTTTCTACTTCTCTCTCTTCCACAATATTAAATTTTTATAATTAAAATGGAAATAACAGTATTCAAAAGGAAAACTTAGCTGTCTTGGTAGAGCTGTGTGTGGACAGGAACACATGTGTGAGACATCCCGAACTGAAGGGGACTGACACGTGAGTGCAATGACCTCGCCGGGCAGAGTGTGCCCACCTGGGATGCCAGCACGCAGGGAGGCGAAGCAGGAGAGCTAAACAGTTGTCTCAAAAAGGAGATCATCTTCAGCAGAGCATTATGGATACTTGTGTTTGTTTATATATTTACAAATCACTTACAGATTCCTCAATGAAAATAAGTTACACAAGCAAGTACAACTTTTCCCCACAACACAAGCAAAAGTAGTTTTGTCATTTTCTGTGAAGCCCTAAGAAGAGAAAGATGCAGCTGAAATACATCATATATTAACACAAATCACAAAGAACTGCGTTTTTAAATACAGAAATTGTGCTACACTGGAGTCTTTCATATACAGTGAATGAGTGGGCATCAGAGAGTTTGATCAGTCCTTGTCATGGAATAATTTCCTCCCTCCCTCCCTTCCTTCCTTCCTTCCCTCCCTGCCTCTCACCCCCCCTTCCTTCCATCCCTCCCTCTCTCTCTCTCTCTCTCTCTCTCTTTGGAGACAGGGTCTCGCTTTGTAGTTCAGGCTGGTCCCAAGCTCACCATGGAGCCCAGGCAAGCCTCAAACTCAGCAATCCTCCTGCCTCTGCCTCCCGAGTGCTGGGATGACAGGTGTGAGCCACCATGCCCAGCTGGAATAATTTTCTTTATAGGACTGACATTTTAACTTACATTCAACATGATAATTCATATTTCTAAAGTCTCAACTATAAAATGTTTTCCATACATATTTATACAACTGCCCAATTTTCCCAAATATTATTCCATTTTAATATTTCACTTTGTAGATGGCAAGATTTAAGATTTCTAACCATTCTTGGGCTGGAGGGTTAGTTCAGTGGTTCCGGCGCCTGCCTTGCAAGCGCAAGGTCCTGAGTTCGATCCCCGGTAACCACATAGAATGCTGGGCTTGGAGACTCACGCCCACCAACAATCAACACCGCATACCACAATGCCGGACGTGGTGGCTCACGCCTGTCATCCCAGCACTCGGGAGGCAGAGACAGGAGGATTGCTGAGTTCGCAGCAGCTTGCCTGGGCACCATAGTGAGCTCAGGGCCAGCCTGAACTACAAAGCGAGACCGTCTCAAAAGCAAAAAAAAAAAAAAGATTTCTAACCATTCTTAAATAAAAAACACAACATCCTCTCTCCTGAGTTCATCTCCCCAAAATTTCAACTTCTGATAAGAAACCCTAATTTATAATATCACATGGTTCACTGAGCTTTTTTCCTAAAATTACTACTAACTATATTTGATACTGAAAATAATTCAAGGTCATAAATCTACTTATATACTTACTGGAAGAATGTCATTTTTCTTCTTTTTTAATGACTAAAGAAAAATAAAGGACCTTAATTACTTAATTATTCAGCTATTTTTAATTATTTTTATTATTCTAATTAATTATTTAATTATTTTTTATTATTCAGCTATTCAGTACTCTCTGTACTGGTCATTTTCACTTAATATCACAGGCCCTAAGATTACCGTTTGCTAAGGATGAACCAACAATCACACAAAATATATCCACTGTTAACAGTAATGCTCTTAATCACTAATACACTTTCCAGAATAAACCAAAGGCATGATACAAATCAGAACATGCTCAAATTAAACTGTCCTCTTAGCATTTATTTAAACCATGTTCTCAGCGTTCTGTCTGTCCCTAAAAACCCTCCCAATGCTGGTGGCTTCCATCATTTCATTACTAAGAGTCAATAAATTCAGCAAAGACTGAGGAGCTCTTCTTTCTTTACTGTCATACAAATTTTTTGTTTGTTTTGTTTTGAGCAGGGTCTCACTACATAGGTCACGGTGATCTCAAAACTCAAGGCACCCAAATGTTGGGATTACAACCTTAAATTATTATGAAGTCAACTGTCCTAAGAATTTTTACTTCTTAAAAATGCTTCAAGCTCACTAAAGGAATGCATCAGTCTTCATAGAAAAAATGCCATGAAACTTACTGAGCCATTTTCTTAAGCATTTTTGGCAATAATAGTAAAAATGAGAATTCCTACTTGTTTGTTTTAATTATTGGGAATTGAACTAAGGGCCTCATGCACTCAAGACAAGTGCTACAACCACTAACCTACATCCTCAGCCCTTTTTATTATATTTTGAAAAAGGCTCTTGCTAAACTTGGAATTTGGGCTCTTCTTGCTTCAGCCTCCAGAGCAGCTGAGATTAGAAGTATGCCTAATGATTGTCTTTTTTAAAGATAAAAATTCTCTTACTGTTTGACCTAACAATTTTACTCTTAGGCAAATTTACTCAAGAGAAAATACAACACGTGCAAAGCAGGGGTGCTGAGGATGTAGCTCAGAAGTCCAGCACCTACCTGGCTGCTGTGAGGTCCTCAGTTCAATCTAGTCCCCAAAAGAAAGACTTCGACAAAACTATTTATAATAGCTTTATTCACCATGGGCAAAAGACTGGAGATAACACACACATGTCTCTCTCTCTCTCTTTTTTTTTTTTTTTTGAGACAGGGTCTCGGCTTTGTAGTTCAGGCTGGCTCTGAGCTCACTATGTAGTCCAGGCAAGCCTCGAACTCATCAATCTTCCTGTCTCTGCCTCCCTAGTGCTGGGATGACAGGCGTGAGCCACCACGCTCGGCACTGTGGTATGTGGTATTGATTGCTGATGGGCATGAGTCTCCACGCCCAGCATTGTATGTGGTTACCAGGGATCAAACTCAGGACCTTGCATTTGCGAGGCAGGCGCCAGAACCACTGAGCTAATCCTCCGGCCCAACACACACGTCTCTTGCTAAATGTGTGGGCAAACTGTAGTACAGTAATACAACAGACTATCTTCAGCAAAGAAAAGGAACAGACTGCCGCTACACACGATATAGGTCAATCAAAAACATTACACTGACTGAAGGAAAACAGCTAGGCCTAGTGATGCATGTGTGTAACCCCATCTACTGTTCAAGCTCAGCCTGGGCAACCTGGAAACTTCACCAGACCCTGTCCCCCAAAAATACAAAGGGCCAGGAATGTAGCTCATGCAAAAGCTCTGGGTTCAATGCCCAGTATGGAAAAGGACAAAGAAGAAAGAAGCAAGAAACAAGAGAAAAGGAATAAAGACGAAGGGAGAAGGAAGGAAGACAAACCGACCCCCACAGAAGTGATATGACTGCGCTTACACGATTTCAAGAACATACAAAACTAAATCTCAGTCAAAAATCAGAACAGTGACAGGGCCGGAGATTTAGCTCAGTGGTTCCAGCGCCTGCCTCGCAAGCGCAAGGCCATGAGTTCAATCCCGGTAACCACATACAATGCTGGGCGTGGTGACTCACGCCCACCAGCAATCAATGCCACATAACACAGTGCCCCACATGGTGGCTCATGCCTGTCATCCCAGCACTAGGGAGGCACAGGCAGGAGAACTGCTGAGTTCCAGGTTTGCCTGGGCTACATAGTGAGCTCAGAGCCAGCCTGAACTATAAAGTGAGACCCTGGCTAAAAAAAAAAAAAAAAAATCAAAACAGTGACTGCACAGAGGGGATGAGTGCTGAACGGGAAGAAGTACAGAGAAATCGCCTCAGATTACAGAAATGCTCTGTATTTTCAACGTAAGACAGGTTACACAAATGTAGTCATTTGTCAAAATTCATCTAAGAATACACTTACAAGCTGTGTATTTTGCTACATGCAAATTTCACCTTGAAAAAACTCTACATCCTGCTGCAATTGCAACCCTGTTTCTGCAAGTTAGTTACACAGCACATTATCAAACACCCGGGAGAGCTGAGTCTGACAGAGAAGGAAGTCTTACCAGGATACATTAGAATCATAAGCTTGTTTTTCATTTTTCCTATATAGGACACAATGATCTCTTTGAAAATAAGCAAAAGAAAAATATTCATATTTATATCAATGTTGGGAAAGCAAAATTTTCTCACCAATAACAACCAAGGTGGATCTTCCTATAATGTAGAGTTGTGCTGTGCATTATGAAAAATATGGCTTGATAGTATGCTGTTCCATACCTAGGTAAAAAAATATTTCCTCAAAGCCTCCAAACCTAGTCCTCTGTACAAAATTTTTCTAATATAAAACTTATTAACGGGCCAGAGGGTTAGCTCAGTGGTTCCAGCGTCTGCCTCACAAGCGCAAGGTCCTGAGTTCGATCCCCAGTAACCACATACAATGTTGGGCGTGGAGACTCACGCCCACCAGCAATCAATACCACATACCACAGTGCCAAGCGTGGTGGCTCACGCCTGTCATCCCAGCACTCAGGAGGCAGAGACAGGAGGATTGCTGAGTTCGAGGCTCGCCTGGGCTACGTAGTGAGCTCAGAGCCAGCCTGAACTACAAAGCGAGACCCTGTCTCAAAAGAAAAAAAAAAAACCCACTTTGATTTTAAATGTGCATTCTTCTGATAACCAAAAATACTGGGCACCTTTCCGTAAGCTCTTCAGCCATCTGTATCTCTTTGATGTTGTATCTGTTGAGTTTTTCCCCATTCTTTTATTGGGTATTTTATCTTATTGTTTAGGAAGACTTCTTTGTATACTCTGAATACAAAGTCCTTTATAGATACATATTTTACAATATTTTCTCTCAGTCTTTACCTTATTTTCTCTCAATCTTTATCTTACATATTCTTTCATAAAACTTTTTATTGTTTTTTTCGGGGGGGGTGGTCTTTTTCTTGCAATACTGGGGATTGGACCCAGGGTCTTGAACACACTAGGTAAGGGCTCTACCAATGATTTCTTTCCTTAATCTAAAACATTATCTTTTTTTTTTTGAGACAGGGTCTCACTTTGTAGTTCAGGCTGGCCCTGAGCTCACTGTGTAGCCCAGGCAAGCCTCCAACTCAGCAATCCTCCTGCCTCTGCCCCCCTGAGTGCTAGGATTACAGGCGTGAGCCAGCACACCCGGCACTGTGGTATGTGGTACTGATTGCTGGTGGGCGTGAGTCACCACACCCAGCACTGTATGTGGTTATTGGGATCGAACTCAGGGCCTTGCGATGGTGAGGCAGGCGCCGGAAGCACTGAGCTAAATCTCCGACCCATCTAAAACATTATCTTTGAAATGCAGAATTTCCTTTTCCCCAGTACCAGGGATCTAATTCAGGCCCTTGTGCTTCCAAGTAGGCACAGCACCACTTGAGTTGGGGAGCCCTAAAATGCAGAAATTTTAAAACAGTGAGGAAGCCCAATTTGTCAGTGAGTTCTTTTAAGGTCCATTTTGTGTGTGTATGTGTGTTTGATATCCAAGAAATCTTTGTCTAACCCAAAAACATAATAATATTGTTCTACTAAATTTTCTATTACTTTGACAAGTTTCATTACTAATTAGGTCTATAACCTATTTCAAGTTCATTTTTTGTATATGGTATGTTGTAACTGTAAAGGGTCATTTTTGCATGAGGATTTCCAACTGTCAGAGCATGATTTGTGAAAAACTAAGACCAATGGGTTTCAATAAAATCACATAGAAGTTCACTGAAGAAGTTTAAGATACTATATTAAAACTAATCTTTAGGAAATTACAAAATTACAGTCTGTATACTGCAAAGTACACACATTAAAAATATCTCTCCCTTTTAAAATTATGTATTTGAGGCCACATAAATATCTGTAATTCAACTGTCTTCTATTAGTCCAATATTAGACCTAAAAAATGTGCATAGCTTGAACTACGCAATGAGATCCTGACTCAAAAAAAAAGAATATATTACAATGCAGAGCTTTAGATTTTTGAAAATATAGTTTTTTGTTTTGTTTTGTTTTGTTTTTGTTTGTTTTTTTTTTTTTTTTTGCTTTTTGAGACAGGGTCTCGCTTTGTAGTTCAGGCTGGCCCTGGGCTCACTATGGTGCCCAGGCAAGCTGCCGCGAACTCAGCAATCCTCCTGTCTCTGCCTCCCGAGTGCTGGGATTACAGGCGTGAGCCACCATGTCCGGCATTGTGGTATATGGTGTTGATTGCTGGTGGGCGTGTCTCCACGCCCAGCATTATATGTGGTTACCGGGGATCAAACTCAGGACCTTGCACTTGCGAGGCAGGCGCTGGAACCACTGAGCTAACCCTCCGGCCTGAAAATACAGTTTTTAACAAACATATTCCTTGCATTAAGATGCCATAGGTTCATTAGTTACTTTTTTTTTTTTTTTTTTGAGACAGGGTCTCGCTTTGTAGTTCAGGCTGGCCCTGAGCTCACTATGTAGCCCAGGCAAGCCTCGAGCTCAGCAATCCTCCTGTCTCTGCCTCCCGAGTGCTGGGATGACAGGCGTGAGCCACCACACCCGGCAATGTGATATGTGGTATTGACTGCAGGTGGGCGTTGAGTCTCCATGCCCAGCATTGTATGCGGTTACCAGGATCGAACTGAGGACCTTGTGCTTGCGCCACAGGCACCAGAATCACTGAGCTAAATCTCTGGCCCCGTTACTTTTTAAATGAAGCATATGGTTACATTTTCCCCATACTAATTGCAAATATAGTGAAAACCAGAAGTCCACACAAATCAAAGCACTTTAGTGTATATATGTAGCACACAAGCACAAACACTATGCAAATTACCTGTGTTCCAGTAGAATGTCTAAACCTAACAGAGCCAGTGTGATGAACACCTGCCCAGGCCAAACTCACATTCAAACCCTCTCCTGGGCTTTCTCCCTGAGGCTCCCAAGCTCGTCCACTCTCTCCTCACCCCAACCTTCCCTCTTCGCTGTGAAGTAACATCCCCGTTTCCCTTGAAGGGCCCAGGCCACGCCTGTCTTCAAGGGGTCTTGGACAGGGTCCTCCCTAGACCTGCCACGCTCCCCTTTCCGGTGCGTCTGGCTCCCACTCACCCTTGAAACCTCAAACGCTAAGGGTCTGACCTCCTCGGCCCTGCCCTCAGGCTAGTGCCCCTTTCCTTTTCATTTCTTTCCTTGGTGCTGGGCCTCTACCCCCGAGCTGTGCCCTCAGCCCAGGTCCCTCCTTTGTTCTTCCCTCTCCCTGCACCAGTCTGCTCTGCAGGTGGCAATACGCGCGCGTGCGGGCTCGCCCTGGGCCGAGAGGCAGCGCCGTCTCTCACTCCAGCAAGGACAGAAGGACAAGTTCTACATTTGAACTCCTCCCAGTCTCTCCTATGTATTTCTTTGGCTAATTCATTCTTTTCTCTTTCCTTTCCTTTCCTTTCCTTCTTTTCTCTTTCTTTTTCTTTCCTCCCCCCCCTTCTTCCTCTCTCCCTCGTGCCTCAGGACCTTGCACTTGCAAGGCAGGCGCAGTGCCACTGAGCTAAATCCCCCAGCCCTTATTTAGTGTTTGAGACAGGGTCTCACTGTAGTTCAGGCTGGCCCTGAGCTCACTACTTAGCCTAGGCAAGCCTCAGACTCAGCAATCCTCCTGTCTCTGCGTCGCTTGGCATGATAATACATACTATCAGGGGATCTAACTCGGGACTTATGCTTGCCAGGCAGATGTCAGAACCTCTGACCTAAATCCCCGGCCCCTTTTGGCTCATTTTAATCTGTATTCTTTCCCTGTATTAAATTGCATTACTGCTTTCAGTGAGTTCTTTGAGTCCTTTCTAGCAAATTATCAAAACTGAAAATAGCTAAACTTGCTCTTAGCATCCAAACTGAGGCAATCTTGAAAGACTGCTCTCTGAGATTTTACAGGTTGAAAACCAGTAAGTTAGGCAGGCGAACAGCAGCAAACCAACGGCACGCATGCCTCAGCGGGCTGCTTCTATCACTGAAAGCGCTGAACCATTTACCATCTTGGGTGAGACTAGGAGTTCCTGTAGCACGAAGCCTTATGTCAGTTTTATACACTGTAAAAATATAAGAAGCTTCACTCTGGAATAAATAGACACATTCAAATATCCATCTTCTGACAATAATAGAAGGCTCACAGTGATGACGGCAGCAACCATTTCCACACACCTTTACCACAGTCTTCATTCACAAATGAAGAACAGATTTGCATGAAAAGGTTTAAGATCAACACTATCAGTGATAGACAGTGAAATTGTAAAACCTGATTTAACTAATTTTAGAGTCAATATTTTACTATATTATATCTCACACTGAAACCAAGGATGAGTAATGGAAATCTCCAGCATTATAATTGCTAAAATAGTATTACTAAAAGCTTTACGCTGAGGTTTTCAATTTTTTTTTTTTTTGCTTTTTGAGACAGGGTCTCGCTTTGTAGTTCAGGCTGGCCCTGAGCTCACTATGGTGCCCAGGCAAACCGCCGCGAACTCAGCAATCCTCCTGTCTCTGCCTCCCGAGTGCTGGGATCACAGGCGTGAGCCACCACGTCCGGCATTGTGGTATGCGGTGTTGATTGTTGGTGGGCGTGTCTCCACGCCCAGCATTATATGTGGTTACCGAGGATCGAACTCAGGACCCTGCGCTTGCGAGGCAGGCGCTGGAACCACTGAGCTAACCCTCCAGCCCTAATTTTTATTTTTTGAATGAAATTCAACTTGAAAAATTCAAGAATTTGAAGAGGAAAGTTAGTATTATGTTCTCCTGTTGTGCATTTCAACCATGGAACACTACACATAAGTAAATTGAAGACTAGTAACTGTCGGCACTTACATTCCTCTCTTTTAACAAGACTTAGTCATAATCATAATCATTAATGCCTACTTTTTAACTTCTTCTAAACATAACATGAGCTTCTTAGGTTAAAAACAAATAGAAGGGCCAAGCATAGTGGCACACATCTGTAACCCCAGCACTTCGGAGGCTGAGGCAGGAGGATCACCATGAGGTTAAGGCCAGCTTGGGGTACATAGTGAGTTTAAACTCAGCCTAAACTGCAGCGTGAGACCCTATATAACAAAGAAAGAGAGAGTGAGAGAGAGAGAAGGAGGGAGGGAGGGATGGACCGACAGAGCGATGGAAAGAAAGCAAGGAAGGAAGGAAGGAAGGAAGCCTAATCCATTGTGTGTCATTACAGAATGCAGAACCCAAATGCCCAGTAACTGCAGTGGACAGCTAAGACTTCTCCCACAAGGACACCATCACACACAGTACATAGGGAGCTGTAAGCAATGAACACCATCCTCTTTCTTGCATTTTCTCCTATAATTTTCCATTATTTTCCTCTGCATTTTCTCTCACAACATGGAACTGACTGACCTCCTCGCCTATGAATAGTGGAACATAATACACTAAAAAGCAGGGTGTGGGGGAAGACTCCGTCAGTCCATGAAATACTAACTGAACTGTCTCAAGAAGAACACTGTATTCAACTGTCTTAAAGACTTCTCTATGTTGGAAACAGAACTATTAATCAAGACACACAAAAAAAGTTCACATGTAAATATATTCATACAGTAACCAAAAGACACTCTGAGCAAGGTAATTTATATATCTTTTAAAAAAATAAGATGTTCAGGCAATTGTCTATAGTTAATTAATCACATTAGTTGGCTTTATGTAGGTCCAGAGAAAACATATTTTGAAATTCCTTTATAATTTATTATCATACGTTTTTTTGAGACAGGCTCTCAGCTGTACAGTCCAAGCTGGCCTTCAACTCACTATGTACCCCATGCTGGCCTCAAACACATGGCAATCCTCCTGCCTCAGTCTTCCCAGTGCTGGGATTACAGGTGTGCACCACCATGACTGGCTCATACTTCTGATACTTCTGCTAAATCTCAAAACCAACAGTTAAATTGTACTAGATCCACTCTGACAAACCAATCATGACAAAAATGTCTTAAGAGTGGATCAGTTGGATTAAAAGCTTATCGGTAAAGTAATACTGAGTGATATGAATAAGCAATATGAAGGAGAAAGGATATACGTTAAGTGAAGAATGAGAAAGAAGGACATACTAATGAACTAGATAGGCACAGACAGACAGACAGACAGACAGACACACACACACATGCCCAAAAATGACCCCCCAGAGACAGAAAGTACCTGGAAAGCTGTGAGTGCGCCAGTCCCTGGGTTATACAGGCATCGCAGCGAAGGCATGCTGTCCGCCAGGCTGGAGCAGCCCAGCCACAGAGACCTGGGCATAGAGCACTGCAGAGAGAGGACAACGTGAGATGGGGCAGCAGGAGACAAGACGGCACAGACTGCAGGACTCCTCACGGCTGGGCCGAATGCAATGCTCAGATGCAGCTGGCCTTTGTGGCAGAGACATTCTCAAGACACATACTACTTCACTGCTTTAACCCCAGAGAGACTCAAAAGGGCACTAGTAGCCAAAAAGTAAAGGAAAAAAAATTATAAGTCAAAACATCAAATTCTTCTTAAAATTTTGTCCCTATTCTACTGTGTACGAATCTAAAGGAAATCTACTACTTAATCCAACTGATTATTTTCTTTTATATGTCTGAATTCATTGCCCATAAATTAATCACAAGGTGAAATATTCTGTGCAAGAGAATACTTTGTAGTAGCATGATAATTTAGGCCTATAAATAAAACTCTTAGAAGAAAAACAATGTATCTTTACAGCTTCTAACAGCAACTAACTCAGTACATTTTGTATGTGCTTTATCTTAGTAATCTGCTACCTGTAAACAAAAATGTATATAGTAGTTACCAAAGCAGCTGACCATCTTTCCAGATGGGGGGGGGGGTGGCACGCCAGGAAGGTAGCTCAGAGGCACAGTGCCTGCCTGGCAAGTGTGAGGTCTGAACTTTGACTCCCAGTGCCAAGGGGGTTCAAATGAAAGGGAAAATAACGTGAGGACGAGGGGAGGACTACAAAAGCAAGGCAGAGACGGGGAGAGGATGGGCCAAGAAAACCACTGGTATTAAAACCTTTCTAAATGAAAAATAAAAAAGCACACCTCAGTGTATCTAGAATATTCAGTGCCCAAAACAGGTAGAAATTACAATTTCTCCTAACACTAATAAGACACTAGTACGACTGCCCTTAGAGTTTTCTGAGACGTGACACCTTGCGCAACAGTTCTCACAGTCTTCATGCTTCTCTAAAAATATCCCAGGCAGAAGTTCTGTTTTTCTGCACTTTAACCCTTTTTTATTAGTATATATTTGCAATGCATAATGAATATATTCATGTGAGAGACTGGTACATATGTAAGTAAGTCGTGTTTTGGTCCCTTTACTTTCCCTCTCCTCAGTTCTTCCCAGCCCCAGGCTCCTTTCTCATCTAGCTCCCTGTAAACCCTTTTTTCCTGGGGTGTTGTTTTGGTTTGGTGTTTTCAGAGTCTCACTAAGTAGTTTAGGCTGCCCTTGAACTCACTGTGTGGTCCAGACTGGCCCCCAAGTCATAGCCAACTCCTGCCTCAGCTGCCCATAATGAGATTGCAGGCGTGCCCTGTGATCATACTTGGCTTCCTATAATCTTTTGCTTGTTAAACTATTTATACTTTGAGTTTCTCATTTAAGAGACACCATGCAACCTTCTGTGTCTAATTTATTTCACTTATCATTATGGTTTTTTAGGGAGTCTTTTTAAAGTTTTTAATCTATATTCTAGATATTAATCCTCTGAGGAGTAGCTGGCAATTATTTTCCCCTTCTAGGGGTTGTCTCCTTTGCTGTACAGAAGCTTCTTAACTTGACATAATCCTGTTTATTGGTTCTTGGTGTTATTTCTTGTGTAAATGAAGTTCTATTGAAAAGTCTTTGTGCCTATTTGTTCAAGAGTTTTGTCTATTGCTCCTTTTGTTTTGTTTTAGGACAGAGTGCAAGAGAGGGGTTTAAATTCATTTTTCTGCAAAAGATAACAAGTTTTCCCCTCGCACCATTTGTCCGACTAAGCTACCTTCCCTAAAGCAAGTCTTTGGCACCTTTGTTGAAGATCAGGCACTGAATCTTCCCTACCAGTGGTGTCTATTAAATAGCAACTAAAACCCCAAGTATGGAAACATATTCAGTAAGTACATATTTTAATACAGCAGTCATTATATATAATACTGCTGCATACAGATTCTATAGTCTTCATATTGCCATGGCCCTTTCTCTTTTTTAGAAACATTCTAGCAGGAATGTATATTGGGAAGCGAGATATGTTGACATCATCTATAACTAATATGAGGAAAATAAGCTGCAAATGACTCCAAAAGATCATGTGATCATTATCTTCACTTTACAGTTAAGGTAAATGATGCCCAGGAGAAATTAAGTATTTGTTAATGCTTATCTATTTAAAAAGTAGTGAAGCAGGGATTAGAATCCAGGCCCCGCTCCCTAGTGCGAACTCTTCCTCTCCCCGCGGCCTCTGCTTGCTCTGTCAGACACCCAAGAGCGCGTGCAGACGGCGCTGCCTCGGGACGCACCACGCACACCACCTCACCTGGTCAGGCTACAGCACTGAGCTCAGCCCCACTGTTTCCAAGGTTGTTTCTTCACCTCAAGCTACAATCCATTTTACAAAGAGCAGCCCAACAGAAGAAACAGTTGTCACACTCTGTTATCGGAGTTTATAACGGCTCCCTGTGTCTACCATAGAAATCCAAGTCCTGTGTTGACCTGACCCTTCTCCACTCCATCCAGCACCTCCCCTTCTCTGTCCTTCCCTCTGGCCTTGGCCCAACAGCCAGTTAACTATCCTAATGTTTTTGTTCAAATGTTGATTTTACCCCTAACACTTTAAACTTGTAACTTCATTTCTCCCTTTGACTATGCCACGTCACAGCTACCGCTTCCGTTTGTTTCTTGGACCTGCTTACCCGGATTTCAATCTCTTTCAGAGGTTCTCAGCACTAGAAGCTCTTACATTAGAAGGGAGGCAACAGCAAGTGCCCACAGAGAAGACTTGAGCGTCTCTTGCTGGCCCTGGCGGCACAACCTGTAATTGCAGCTGCTCTGGGAGACGTGGCAGGAAGACAGCGAATTTGAGCCCAGCTGGGAACTTCAGTGAGAGCCTTCTCAAAACTTCCCTGAAAAAGGCTGGGGATGTAGCTCAGTGGCAGAGTACTTGGAAGCACACACAGCTCCTGGGATAATCTTCAATATGCCCTTTAAAAAGGTTAAAAAAAATGCCTCTGTGCTAGGGATTTAGCTCACTGGTTTCTGAGGATCAATAGTTTTTATTGTTGTTTTTTTGTTTTGTTTTGTTTTTGAGACAGGGTCTCGCTTTGTAGTTCAGGCTGGCCGTGAGCTCACTGTGTAGCCCAGGCAAGCCTGGAACTCAGCAATCCTCCTGCCTCTGCCTCCCGAGTGCTGGGAGGACAGGCATGAGCCACCACGCCCGATATTGTCATATGTGGTTACCAGGATCGAACCAGCCAGGGACCTTGCACTTGCCAGGTAGGCACTAGAACCACTGAGCTAAATCTCTGACCCTTCAATTCATTTCTCACACAAATGTAAGATGTTTTTCTGTTCCTCAACATTTAATAATTTACCTTTGCCATTAAAATATCTGAAAAAGCACATAGTTCAAGCTGTTTTTCTCTTTGCAAATTATATTTAAATGACTAAGGTTTTTGTATAATTATTATTACTGTTATTATTAGTGACGATGTTAGAATCAAAGGCCTAGACTCCCACATGTTCCACCACTGATTATATCCCCAGCCCTAAAACTAAATTATATTGTATATATTATACTCAGTGGCACCACCCCTGCCTGGCAAGCTCAAGGTCCTGGGTTCGATCCCTGGTACCACAAAAAATACACACACAGACCAGGGCGGTAGCTCAGTGGTGCCACACTTGCCTGGCAAGTTTAAGGTCCTGAGTTCTATCCCTGGTACCAAAAACAAACACACAAAAAAGTACACACACACACCCTAAACATTTCCACTAACTGAAAAAAATCAGGAAAAAGGGTTTGCATCAGGTAGCACTGCAAACCACTCCCCCACAGCTGGCCGTGTGGAGTTAGGTCACAATGCTGCTCATGTGCTGATGGCCTCAGTGCTGATCACGCAAAGCTCCATGACAACTCAGGTCCCTGTTGGTCAACTTCTAGGAGTAAAAGGAGCCATAATAATCAACAATAAAAAGAGTACTGCATTTATGTGTCCTTAAACCAAAGAGCAAAATTCCCTTTCACCACTATATCGACTTAAAGAAATCAAGCCAAGAGAACTCGACTGTGCTGCACAGTCAGAATCCGCCCATACTCATTCAACATTCAACTTTTAACAATATAGATCTGGTTGACTCCAAAAGTGAAATCCACCTATCATACAGAATCATACTCATTATAGTGCTGTACAAAGTTCTGATAAAACTGAAATAAGCTCTAAACTCTGCATAGTGCCAAAAAGAGAGAGAGAGAGAGAGAGAGAAAGAAAGAAAGAGTAAAGTGACAACATCATTACAAAGAATAGGTTTCCACAAATGTCCCTTCTATTTCAAAATGTTCTGGGAAGCCATTATGAACTTCAGATGATAAAAAACACACATTTGTTCACCAACCAAATAATGTGCTTATTTTTCAGGACCAGAGTGGAAACAGATGAAGTATAAAACGTTTATGAGGCAGCAATTGTTTGCTAGCTGAATGCAGTGGGATACGCCTGTTGTCCCAGAATCGTGAAAGCTGAGCTGGAAGGACCACTGAGAGTTTGAGAGCAGCCAGAGCTACACAACAAGACCCCGTTCAAAATATAAATAGTTGTCTGCTAGACACTGCATATTTCTTTAATCATTATAGCTTTGTTGAAAAAGTGTTATCACTGTTTCTTTAACAGGAAAGAAGATAAAAGTTCAGAGAACCTGACTTAATGGCAAATGGCGGAAATAAAGTCATAGACTCATTCTACAAAAACCTGCTCTCAAGTAGTTTAGTCTGTTTCTTTGTGTTTGTAGTGCCAAAATCAACCAAGAACCTTGTGTATAGCGTAAATGTTCTTAACTACAGTAAACCAGTTCACACTCTCACTTTAGAGAGACACATCAACCCAAATTATAACAAGGAAAAATATAATAATGCGTGTTAGACAATAACATTTATAATGTTACATTTTCTAATACTTAGGAAGTTCAGGCACAAACTTTGTTACAACTGTTACTGCATGTAAATTAATTATATAATCGCCTCTTCTACAAGACTGTATTCTTCACAGATGATTCCTGCTTTAGCTAGCGTGGTGGCGCGTGCCTGTGACTCCAGCCCTCAAGCTGAGCCAGGACTGCTGTGAATTCAAGGCCAGTATGGGCTACATAGTAATAGTCTACCTCAAAAACAAACAAACAAACAAAAGTAATTCGCATTTCTTTTCATCTGTTGCATGTGAACACTGTACACGTTCAATAAGCATGCTTATGAAAGAGACAAGCACAGTTTGCCTACGCAACAGTGACAGTATTGATAAAATAATATTTACTGGTTGTTTACTGAGACTAGCTAAACTCGAAGGTAGATGTTGGATAAAAAAAATCACAATTCACTATCTTTCTGGCACATATAACCATTCAGACAGGAAAGATGAAACTCAGAGAGGGGAAGTGAGTTGCTGATGAAAAGTTGATGAGCACCCAGCAAGCAAGCGGCGAAGATGAGGCTGAAAACCAGACAGACTGTCTAGGAAACTTTGTAAGTCAAACGTGAAGTTACTAATGCTTCAAAGTCAGTTAATTAGTAGTTTAGATAAGCTCTTCCTATGCAGTCCAGGCTGGGCTTGAACTTTGGGATCTTCCTGCCTCAGCCTAGTAGAGTGCTCGGGTCCCACGCACACACTGTGGTACTCTGGGAGGCTGAGGCAGAAAGATGATCAAATTCAAGGGTAGCCAGGGTTAGCAACTTAGTGAGGCTCCACCTCAAAAAGGGGAGAGGTAAGGAGACATAATTGTTCTAATAAGTTGCTCTCCCTAGTATACCAAGACTGAGATTGCCTAAGGTCATAAACAACACTACAGTCCAGTGCCAAAGAAACAGAGACTGGCCCAAACAGGCAGCAACCTCTCATACGTTATAAATTTAAGAGGTAGAACCTGGGGCCAGAGATTTAGCTCAGTGGTTCCGGCACCTGCCTCGCAAGCACAAGGTCCCCGGTTCCATCCCCAACATCCAACAATACCAGGTGTGCTGACTCACACCCACCAGTAATCAGTACCACAAACCACATGCCAGGTGTGGTGGCTCACGCCTGTCATCCCAGCACTCGGGAGGCAGAGACAGGAGGATTGCTGAGTTCTGGGCTTGCCTGGACTACATAGTGAGCTCAGAGCCAGCCTGAACCACAAAGCGAGACCCTGTCTCAAAAAAAAAAACAAAAAAAAAAAACTTCAAAAGGATCTTTTTGGCAAGTCTGGATCTGCCTTAACACTGAAAGTAAAACCAGTAGTGCACGCCCACAATCCCAGCACTTGGGTGGTAGAAGCAGGAGGATTGCCATGAGTTTGCAAGCCCAGCCTGAACTACACAATGAGACCCTGTCTCAAGAAGAATAAAGAAGTGTGAAAGACTGATGAAAGCAGGAAACCTAAAGGATTTGAACTGGTAAACTTTGAAAGACACAAAGACACACAGAAAGCCGTGGTGGCTCTCACCTGTAATCCCAGCACTCAGGCTGAGGCAGGAAGATGGCTGACTTCTGAGGCCTGCCTGTGCCCCTGTTCACGGCAGCCTAAACACACCAAGACCCTACCTGAAAGGGAAAAAAATGCTGCAGATGTGTTGAGTGGGCTCAATGGAACACAAACTGTTGTTGGTCTAGTTCAGAAGAACACAATTTAAGCAGATTTAAACAGATTAAGCAAAACAGGATTGCCAGACATAGGGCGCGCGCTTCCTCAGAATGACTATGACAGGACTGTCTCCAATTAGTGTAAGCACAGCACAAAGGCTGTGATTGAGGGTGGTCACAAAAAATGGGTCTGGTTTTGCATGTTACTGCTCCCCACAAGCAGCCACTTCAATAGTTACAGAAATGAATGGCAGAACCATGTAGCTTCTTTACTTCAGTCCAAAGACGACCAGGCTCACCTCACTAACCAATGCATGCTGCACAGGCCAGTGCGCAAGCTATGCCCAATCTGCCATCACCTCCGACTGGCTAGCATCTCCTTGAGGCCACTCCCAAGACTCAGAGTGCAGGGCATAACGTCCTTGCCGCCAAAGTGCTCACCCGGAGACCAAATCCTCGCTGGCCTGCGCAGGCTGCAGACTTCGCCCGCTCCAGAGTGCCCTGGGCTACCTGCCCTGCTGCTGCTGAATCAGCGTTCAGTACTCTGAGACCAGCTTCTTCACAGGTTCTGTAGGCCCGTCCACAGAGCCTGCTGACAAAGCCCATCGCTACAGACAGTGGGTCCAGGTCCTGCCGCCGCTGCCCCCACCTTTCTCAGGCAGAAACAGGCTGTGGGAGCTCCGTCCTCAGCAACGTCTCCACACCCCGATACAGGTTCCCATGCCGCAGGCTGCTGTCCATGCACAAGGTCTAGAACCTCAGACTGCTTCCATCCTATCTGCCCCGCTGAGTACCAAAAGCAAATACTGAATGAATGACTGTTTCTACTTATTCAAGTTACACATCTTCCCTGGCATGTTGTTAGAGGTTGGTACAGCAGAACTTCACATGCTTGTCCTCACAGCACTGAAGCCGTGGCCACAATACAGGCCCACTGAACTGAACAGGGTGCACAGACGGCACTGAGTGCCACTGAGTAGCGTATTCCAACTGTTCGTAAACTTGATCAGGGTCACTAAAAGAAGCTTATACTTCACCAGAGAACAGTACCTGTGAGGGTTTATTTCTGGATGTCCCCCTGAAAGCCTCCTCCTCTAACAAGTGGGGCTTTCAGGAGGCAACCGGATGATGGGGTGTGGTGATGGGAAGGGGAGGGTCCCTGGGGCCATAGCCTGGAAGGCTGTCTTCCACCTCCCTGCCTTGATCAGTCTCTGCTTCCGGCCATCGCGAACTGTTTCTTTTCTGCCAGGCCTTGAAGCCAGCTAACTACGGACCCAAACCTCAACGAACTGGGAGCCGAAATAAAGCTCTCCTCCTGAGAGCTGTGGGCATCAGCCGCTGTGCCTCAGTGATGAAAGAGTAACTAAGAAAATATCTAAACATCAAAAAACTAAAATATTATAGAAACATCCTAAGTTATTGTAAAAAAAAGCTGACATTGCTGTATTAACATCAGAATGCACTTCTGAACAAAGAATATGAACAGTATGGAGGGCCAGTTCATAATGACAAAGCAGTCAGCTCATCAAGAAGAATCTGGAAAGTATGTATATACTAATAATAACAAATTTCCGTATATAAGAAGCACAAAGGTGTTCAGTAATAGAGTGCTCACTTAAGCAAGCAGTCTTGGATTCAGTCCCCAGAAACTCACATGTGCACACACGCACTCACACCAAATGAAGTACACAGAGCTAAAGGAAAAATGCATAAATCAAAATCACCATTTCAGATTTCAACACATCTCTCCCAGGTACATGACAGAATAAGCAAAAACAAAGAACATGACAAATGAACCTGACATAATGACTTAAACTGTACCCAACAACTGCAATATACGTGTTCTTTTCAAACACATTTGCTACTAAAGTAGACCTTAAATGGACCATGAAGCAAGTTCAGAGGACCAAACTTGCAACGTGTGCTTCTGTGTGACATAAACACCAAAAAGAGAACTAAAAGTTCTAGTCCCAAATTAAGACAGAGTAAACATGTACCCTCCTGGACCACCTCCCATTGAATGCAGCCGTTGCAAATGGACAGATCCATAGATCAACTGCTGATCTATAAGAAATAAATACTAGCAGGTGATGAGAAACAAGACTTCAACCACAGCCCTGAATCAACAATGAACTGACCTTCTGTTACCCCTGCCATATCCCCTGAAGGGACCGTTCCTGAAACTCCAAAGCCAGTATCTGTGTTAGGTACAGAAGACTCCTGGAAAAGCCTTCTGAAGCTCAAGGAGTGACGAAAGGATATCCCAGCAGAGAGAGTGGTGAAAACTTACTTTCTTGAAATTCTCTCCATTTCTCCCAACACTCCCATCACGAAAACTGAGTAGCAGCGGAGACCTCTGAAGGAGCCTCCCCCTTTGACCAGGATGGCTGTGACCCTGAAAAGGAGAGGCAAAGCCCACTCGTGCCCCCTCTCAAATCCCCCACCGCTTAGCTCCAGATGCAGGAACACACGCAGGTTTAAATAAAGCTCTCGCTTCCCGGCTGGATGACTGAAAGGGGAGCCCTAGGGAACCGGACGCACAGAGCGCAGATTAGAAGAACTCAGGGAAGCAACCCTCTCAAGCAGCTCACCCTTGGCAAGCTACAGACCTGAGAACGGAGGCTCGGGCCCACCGGACTCTAGGAGGCACTGACGGGCACGCAGGCAACACGTCTCGATGGCTCTCGGTCCTTCAGGGTAGGAGGGACCCTGACTGAAGCCACAGCCCCACAGAAAGTGGGGTGAACTTCCACGCTGAACCCAACTAGTTGAGTACCTGATAAAAACATGAACATTCAGTGCCCGGCATGGTGGCTCACGCCTGTCATCCCAGCACTCAGGAGGCAGAGGCAGGAGGACTGCTGAGTTCACGGCAGCTTGCCTGGGCTACATAGTGAGCTCAGGGCCAGCCTGAACGACAAAGCAAGACCCTGTCTCAAAAAAAAAAAAATGAACATTTTCTGCTAGGATTTAAACAAAGCACAGAGCCTTATAATATTAACCACTTATGAGTCCAATTATTTAAATATAGGATGACCCAAAACCTCAATTTTTCATTTTTTACAAAATAACAGGAAATATAAAAAATGACAATTCTATCAAATTTATTCAGTAATTTTCCTGTGCATGGTGTACCTTAAACATTTACACAATGCAACGTTACAATCTGAACAGTAGCATCTAATTTCTTTCGTATTTTTTTGCATCACTGTCTTTCTTTAAATGACGCACTTTACACTGTCACATCAGCCTTTCCTTTTCTCCTGTGGGTGCAACATCAGTAAAATGTCTGCCCACGGAAAGGAATGGTGAAGACATCGGTGGTGGATGTTTTGGTTGGCGTGTCACTTCTCCTGTGTTTCGATTATCTGGTCCATGAGACTTAATCTAAACTCTACATAACTTTTTGAACCCCCTTGTCTGGAATAAACAACAAATAAACTCAATACTGTTTGGTCCAGAGGGTGCATAAATATTTTATGGTGATATTTTTCCTCACTCTTTGATTATTACATAGCTTGTTAGGTGTTGGTCAACTCGGTCAACACCACCCAGTGAATTATGATAAGCACTAACATTACTGGGAATGTTTTTAGCTTCCTTCTTCTTTCAAGTTCTATCATTCTGCACTTGGAATAGCGGACAAACGACGGGACCATCGACAGGTCTTCCTTTCCATGACACAAGCCTCCCCTCTGACGCGCTAGCGGTTCTGCCGTCTTCAGTTCCTTCTCTTGCAGAGCTCCTGGCGCCTCCTTCCTGTTTAGCCTCAGCACCCACATGTGTCCATTTCGTACTCTAAAAGACCGGAGGACTATAAAAAGTGTATCTAGTACACTTACAATAAGAGTTTTTATAGGTTGTAGCACAATTTTTTTTTTTTTTGGTGATCCGGGGATGGAACTTGGGATCTTGTACTTGCCAAGCAGGTAGTGGCAGCACTGAGCTACATCCCCAGCCCGTTTTGTTTTGAGATGGGATTTCCCCATGCTGTTCAGGGCGGCCCTGAACTCACTGCTCAGCCAGGTTGGGCTCCAACCAGCGATCCTCCTGCCACAGCCTCCCGAGTGCTGGGAGTGCAGGCATGTGCCACCACGCCCGGCTGTACTACAGAATTATAGGGTTTTTACACACACAATTAGCAAAAAAAAATAACACGAATTTACTATCACATTTCACTAGAAACAAAGGCAAATACAACATTCTAAATAAAAAAGTATGCAATATAAAACAAATGAACAGACATCGGAGTGTATCTCATGCAAACAAGAACTGACTGTTAGAAATGACACCTCCAGAGCCGCGCGCTCGGACAGTCGGGACGTAAACAAACGCACTGCCCGAGCGGTGCTGGGTAACTGTTACACAGCTAAATCCAGAAGGAGCAAGTTCATGGACAAGAAAATAGATTACAGGTGTCTGCGGCTGGGGAGGGGGACGGCTGCTCAGAGGTGCAGAATAATGAAAATACTTTAAGAAAGAGTCTGACAATGGCTGCACACCTCCCTGGTCATACTAAAAACCACTGATGCTTGGGGTAAGGGATAAACTGTTAAGTGGTTAAAAAATACAAGGACAGGTTTAGGGACTTAGCTCTAAAGCCGCACCTGTCTCACAAACTCAAGGTCCTCCAACCAAAACAAACAAACAAAAATGGTAGCACACTTGGGAGGCTGAGGCAGGAGGATAACCACTAGTTCAGGGCCAGCCTGAACTACACAGTGAGACACTGTCTCAAACCATCCTACACACACACCAAGGAAACAACCCTAAGATTATCTGCATAATAAAGAGGGAAAACTGCAAGTGGCATCAACAGATACCAATACCAAAACCACACAAATATCTAGTTAACTTCAAGGACAAAGATACTGTAGGTAGGATATTTGTTCTTACAAATAAGGTTAAACACTGAAAACAAGAAAGAAATACAGTATCAACAAAGAAACAACAGACATAAAGAGGTGGTATTCATCTGTAATTCCAGCATTCAAGAGGCTGAAGCCCAGGATTCAGAGCTCAAGGCCAGGATGGGATACACAGTGAGTCTGAGCCAACCTGACTACACCCTGTAGTGAAATACTGCCTAAAACAAACAAACAAACATACAACTGTAAATCTAAGAATTGAAAAGAATGAAAATTCTAACTAACTGAATGAACTGGGCTCAACAGCAACAGAATATACCTCATGAACATGCAGGCAAAAACCCTCAACAGATAGACCTCAATCAACTGGAATTAACCCCAGGAAAACAAAGAGGCTGATGGCCTCCAGGGTTGAACACATGCGTCCCAATGGCCGGGCCAGGTCCTTGTGGGGCTACTTGTCGGGCTACCTCCTACCCTTAAAACAGTTGAGCCTTCTAGTTTAAAGAGTAAGTGAAGCAATGTTACTTGAAACAAAAAGCAACTGATGATGACAGAAATGTAATTCTAAAATAAGTAGCATCCCCAGAATGGAACCATGGAAAGCTACCGTCGTCCAACAATATTGTCAAAGCTTAAAAAATAATCTTATAAAATGGTGGAAGAAAGGACTACACTCACTTCAAAACTGGAAAAAAGAAAAAGGAATTTTAAAACCTTCCAAAAGAAACCTGGATTGACTGTAAAAACTAAGTAAGTTCCTGCTCTTAAAGAGATTAAAATCTGGGGCCGGGCGGAGGGCCGGAGGGTTGGAGGGTTAACTCAGTGGTTTCAGCGCCTGCCTCGCAAGCACAAGGACCTGAGTTGGATCCCTGGTAACCACATATAATGCTGGACGTGGAGACACGCCCACCAACAATCAACACCGCATACCACAATGCTGGACGTGGTGGCTCACGCCTGTCATCCCAGCACTCGGGAGGCAGAGACAGGAGGATTGCTGAGTTCGCGGCGGCTTGCCTGGGCACCATAGTGAGCTCAGGGACAGCCTGACCTACAAAGTGAGACCCTGTCTCCAAAAAGAAAAATAAATAAATAAATAAATCTGGGGCTGAAGATTTAGCTCAGTGGTTCCAGCGCCTGCCTTGCAAGCGCAAGGTCCTGAGTTCGATCCCTGGAAACCACATACAATGCTGGGCATGGTTACTCACGCCCACCAGCCATCAATAGCACATACCACAGTGCCGGGCATGGTGGCTCATGCCTGTCATCCCAGCACTTGGGAGGCAGAGACAGGAAGATTGCTGAGTTTGAGGCTTGCCTGGGCTACATAGTGAGCTCAGGGCCAGCCTGAACTATAAAGCGAGACCCTGTCTCAAAAAAAAGATTAAAATCTGACGGGGACTTAGCTCAAGTGGTACCGCACCTACCTTGGAAGCACAAGGGCTTGAGTTTGATCCCTGGTACCACCAAAAAAAAAAAAGAGAGAGAGAGATTAAAATCTAAGCGGCGGGGAGACCCCATGAAATTTAAAAGAAATATTTAGCTATGTTAATGTTTATAAACACTGTAAAATGCCTGCACGTAAGGATTAAAATGTATTATTACTAGTGTGCTGTTAGGCCATATAAACTCATACAATCTTAGAACCTCTGGTTATCTAGTCTACTGCTCCTCACAGCCCAAGTGCCTAGAAGTCCCAGAGGGGCAGCCCACTTTCCCGCCGCTTCTGCCTCTCGAGACAGAAGGTGTCTTTTCTCTCCAAAGCCGCCTGGTGAGAAGAACCACAGAGGAACAGGACCCTAACCCAGGAGGAGTTCTCTCCTCCTCCAGCCAGCAGTGGGAGCCTAGAGCAGTGAGTTCCCTGCAATTTCTATGCACTTCAGCTTCCTTGCTGATAAAAAAGACAGACTTGACTATTGCTAACACTACTTAACAACCAGTTTTGATCCAGGTCTATCTTCAATATTTCTAACACAAATGTAAAAAAAGGACTACTTTCACCACCAAATTCTACTAAAGGGATGAAAACCCTTGTAAGCAAGGGTAGGAAGCTCCCAATTCTTTCTAGAACTGTTAAAATTCAAACTTGGCTGCCTCCTAAAGTAAGTTTTATTCATTATTAAGTATGTAATTAGTCAAATATAACAGTCTAATAAACTCGAATTTTGAATAAACAATTGCTTTAAAATTCTAATAACTATGCATAAGCAATAAATTATTCTTACTTGAATTTCTATAGCTCTGTAGAGCAGGGTTTCTTAAGTACATAATTACATAAGAGCCACACTGCTTCCAAAGGAGCCATTCCAATGAATTGTGTAAATAATATGCTTTAAAAAAACATAACCTCCTCATATATGAATTTAGATTTACCAGATATGGAGTAGCTGTGTACCTGTGAGACTAGGACACAGTCTTAAGAAGGTCTTCCTAATTATGAGTGCACCAGGGAGACTAGAATGACCCAAAGCAAATTAATACAGACACTTTTTCATAACTTTCTATAAAAACATTTTCACTATTCTCCTTCAGTATAGAAAAAAAAAGATTTTGAAAGTCACAGTAGGAGATAAAAGCTAACTGTAACAATCTAATTTTTAACATCAACATTGTTTTGTTAATAGCCAAATACTTGTGTTTATTTTTCTTTCATTTGTACCAACATAATAAATAATCTGGGGTTTGGCTGGTCACACTGTGAGACTACTGCATTTTACAGAATAATATAAAAACTCTTTTTTTTTTTTTGCTTTTGGAGACAGGATCTCGCTTTGTAGTTCAGGCTGGCCCTGAGCTCACTGGCCCAGGCAAGCCGCCGCGAACTCAGCAATCCTCCTGTCTCTGCCTCCCGAGTGCTGGGATGACAGGCGTGAGCCACCACGTCCGGCATTGTGGTATGCGGTGTTGATTGTTGGTGGGCGTGTCTCCATGCCCAGCATTATATGTGGTTACCAGGGATCGAACTCAGGTCCTTGCGCTTGCGAGGCAGGCGCCAGAACCACTAAGCTAACCCTCCGGCCCTAAAAACTCTTTTTTTAAAAAATCACATAGCCAGGCGTGGTGGCTCACACCTGTAATCCCAGCACTCGGGAGGCAGACAGGAGGATTGCTGAGTTCGAGGCTTGCCTGGGTTACATAGTGAGCTCAGTGCCAGCCTAAACTACAAAGCGAGACCCTGTCTCAAAAAACAAAACAAAACAAAAAAAAATCACATAAAGCCAGGCATGGAGGCTCACATCTATCATCCCAGCCCTCGGTGGGGGGGGGCAGAGGCAGGAGGATTGCTGAGTTCGAGGCTTGCCTGGGCTACATAGTGAGCTCAGGGCCAGCCTGAACTACTGAGACCCTGTCTCAAAAAAAAAAACAAAACACACATAAAATATTTAACAGTAGTAGTGGGGAATAGGACATCCTAATAATGACTATGTAGCCCAGGCAAGCCTGGAACTCAGCAATCCTCCTGCCTCTGCCTCCCGAGTACTGGGATGACAGGCATAAGCCACCCAACACCTGGCTATGTATGTTATTATTTCAAGTGATTTTTTTTTTTTTTGAGACAGGGTCTCACTTTGTAGTTCAGGCTGGCTCTGAGGTCACTACGTAGCCCAGACAAACCTCAAACTCAGCAATCCTCCTGCCTCTGCCTCCCAAGTGCTGCAATGACAGGCATGAGCCACCACACCCGGCACTGTGGTAAGTGGTATTGATTGCTGGTGGGCATGAGTCACCACAAGCAGCATTGTATGTGGTTACCGGGATCGAACTCAGGGCCTTGTGCTTGCGAGGCAGGCGCTGGAACCACTGAGCTAAATCTCCAGTACTCAAGTGACTTTTTTTTTTAAAGGTTTTTGAGACAGGGTCTTACTTTGTAGTTCAGGCTGGCCCTGAGCTCACTATGTAGCCCAGGCAAGACTGGAACTCAGCAACCCTCCTGACTCTGCCTCTTAACGTACTGGGATTATAGACGTGAGCCATTATCTCCACCATTATCAAGTGATATCTTTATTCCCCCCATAACAGAACAAAAAGGATATTCACTTATACTTTATTTGCCACAATATTAAAAAAAATTACCTATGAGCCGGAGGGTTAGCTCAGTGGTTCCAGCGCCTGCCTCGCAAGCACAAGGTCCTGAGTTCGATCCCAGGTAACCACATTTAATGCTGGGCGTGGAGACACGCCCACCAACAATCAACACCGCATACCACAATGCCGGACGGACGTGGTGGCTCACGCCTGTCATCCCAGCACTCAGGAGGCAGAGACAGGAGGATTGCTGAGTTCGCGGCAGCTTGCCTGGGCACCATAGTGAGCTCAGGGCCAGCCTGAACTACAAAGTGAGACCCTGTCTCAAAAGAAAAAAAAAAAAAAAAAAGCAAAAAAATAAAAAAATTTAAAAAATTACCTAATATAGCCAGGAAAAGTGGCTCATACTTATTTATTATCCCAGAACTTGGGAGGCTGAGGCAGGAGGATCACTATGAATTTAAGACCAGTTTCACCTACATACTGGGTTTGAGGCCAGAATGAACTACACAGTAAGATCCTGTCTCAAAGGAAGGAAAATAACAGTAACAACAAAACTAATATTAACAGATTTTCGTATTTTGGAATTGCTCATTTTCTTGGTAAGAGTAAAATCGTAATTACTCAGATTAGGTTTCACAAATTCATTCATCTATCACTGGGTGAAAAGGACTTTAAATTGTGCCACACACACACAAAAATGTTACACTGGAACTTCACTGAATTAAATTCAAGTCAAATCCCACTGCAATAAGCTCTAAGGGCTGTCCAAATTCTATTATGGTCCTAGAATTTATTACATTAAATATTATTGGAAATAACCAGGCCACCAGCTGAGGCAGGGGAATCATGAGGTTACATAATCACGGGGAGTCATGATTATGTGGGGTTGGCCTAGACACGAATTTAAAAGGATCACAAAGTACTCACTGGAAGGATTAGACTTCACGTATTTCTAAAAGGACAAGGAGAAGGGGAGGAGGAAAGGGAAAAGGAAAGGCGGGAAAAACGGGACAAAAGACAGCTTGGTTTTAACTAGGAAAACAAAGGGCATCTGAAACTCTCCCGCCCCTCGGACTCGCATCTGCTCAGAGCGGCTGCCAGAGCTCCGCGCGCCCCTGACCCTCCGCAAGGGCCGGCTGCCCGGGCGCTCCGAGCCCCTGTCCCGCACGCGCACCACGGGGCGCACGGGGTGTCGGAGCAGGGGCCGCCAGGCACACCCGGGCCGCCTGCTCCTCGGCGGGGAGCAGAGGGGCGCTCCACTGACAACGGGGAGCCCGAGGCCTGACGGCCAGCGGTCCTCACCTCCGGGGCTTCCTCACTCAGCATGTGGTAGGAGGAAAGAACGGGACCGGCACATTAGAAAGAGAATAAACATCTCCACGAAGTAAGTGCAGCCATTTAACGTCTGATTTTCTGAGCTGAAAGGAGAAGCTGGTTTTCAGTGGTGTCTTTATTTCACTATTTACAAATCACTGACTGACTGGCAGCTACAATATAGGAAATAACAACCATTTCAAAGGCTAAGTGTCATGTTTCCTGGTAACAAAAATGAGGAGTATCTACCTTCCCCATCCGACTCATGGAATTTAGCAGAAAGGCTGATATGTTGTGAGGACATCTTCTTTATGACGAGGTTAAATTTCCTTTTCTCTCAGGACATTAGCATTAAGAGTTACACATTCAACAAGGACCCAAAATGAGAACTTTCAAAGTAAGTGAAATGTGACAAGAAATTATCAAAGTATATCCAATATTTTTTCTTCTTCAAGAAAATAAAGAATCTAATCTTCCAATTCTATCACAAGCCAAGATGCAAACTAATAAATCTCAAATGCAAGACCTGATGATACTGGCCCCTTCAGACACCAATCTAAAGATCAGCACATCAGATTTTAACAAAATGCATTTTTACAGATTTACAAATTTACCTTTTTGAGACAGGGTCTCACTATGTGCTCAATCTGGCTTCAAATTCACAGAGATCCTCCTGCCTCAGCCTCCCCAGTGCTGGGATTACAGGTGTGTACCACCACACCCAGCAACAAACTAACTTCAAAAATTTCTGTTCTGCTGGGCATGATGGCACACATTCCTAGTCCCGGCACTCATGAGGCTGAAGCTGGAAGATCACTACAGATTTGAGCAGGTGGCATGGTGGCATATTTGAGCACCAGGCATGGTGGCATATGCCTATGATCACAGCACTCAGAAGAGACTTGGGCAGGAGGACTACCCAAAGCTGAAGGCCACCCATGGATATATAGTGAGTTCAAGGCCAACCTAAACCATACAGTTCTGTCTCAAGAAAAATATTTTTAAGGCTGGAGATTTAGCTCAAGTGGTACCGCACTAACCTTGGACGCACAAGGGCCTGAGTTCAATCTCCCTTACTGCAAAAAAAAAAAAAAAAATTAAAAGAAAGAAAATAAACAAGTTGGCTTAGGCCACCCTCAACTACACACCAAGACCTTCTCTCAAACAAAACAGAAAACTTGTGTTCCACAATGTTACAGAGCACTTGGTCAGCTTTCATTCCACAATCCTTTATAAATCAAGTGTGGTGGTGCACACCTGTACTCCCAGCAATCAGGAGGCTGAGGCAGGAAGATCACTGCAAGTTTGAGGTCAGCCTGAATTACACAGGAAGTCCTTGTTTAAAAAAAAAAACCTAAAATTCTTTATAAAAAGTGTGCTAGCTTATTAATAGAATCTTTCGTCTGCCCAATGAACCATTTAATAGCCTAAGTCACATATCTTATATCATCAGTCATATATTACCTACTACTATTAAATAACAGTAAAGAGAAATTTTGGCTTTTTTACAAATCCTTAAAATAAATCATTAATTATCTCCTTTCTTTCTGCCACCTTTTTCTACTTTTTAAAAAGAGGTTTCTTGGCCCGGAGGGTTCGCTCAGTGGTTCCGGCGCCTGCCTTGCAAGTGCGAGGTCCTGAGTTCGATCGCCGGTAACCACATATAACGCCAGGTGTGGTGGCTCACGCCTGTCATCCCAGCACTCGGGAGGCAGAGGCAGGAGGATTGCTGAGTTCAGGGCTTGCCTGGGCTACACAGTGAGCTCAGAGCCAGCCTGAACTACAAAGCGAGACCCTGTCTCAAAAAAAAAAAAAAAAAAAAAAAAAAAAAAAAAAAAAAAAAAAAAAAAAAAAAGAGGTTTCTTGGGCCAGGGATTTACCTCAGTGGTTCCAGCATCTGCCTGGCAATTTCAAGGTCCCAAATTCAATCCCAGTACCACATACCACAATGCTGGGTGTGGTGGCTCATGCCTATAATCCAGCACTCAGGAGGCAGACAGGAGGATTGCTGTGAATTCAAAGCCAGCCTGAAGTACAAAGTGAAACCCTGTCTCAAAAAAAAAAAAAAAAAAAAGGGAGGTGTCTTTTCTAAACCTAATATGAAAGGATAGATTTTGGTTAGCCAAGCAAAACTTTGACCTCCTTAAGAGGCTATTTCTGAAAAATTAACTCTGGGTAAGAAAAATCAATGTTAATATTTGGATTCCAACTGAAAATATTCAAGCAGTTACTTAAAACACTGTTCTATGGCCAGAGATTTATTTAGCTCAGCTCAGTGGTTCCGCCACCTGCCTAGCAAGTGCAAGGTCCCAGGTTCGATCCCGGTAAGTGCATACAATGATATGATATTGGGCATGGTGACTCACACCCACCAACAATCAGCACCACACCCCACAATGCTGGACGTGGTAGCTCATACCTGTCATCCCAGCACTCGGGAGGCAGAGGCAGGAAGATTGCTGAGTTCCAGGCTTCCCTGGACTACATAGCGGGCTCAGGGCCAGCCTGAATTACAAAGCGAGACCCTGTCTCAAAAACAAAAACAAACAAAAAAAACAACAGTTGTTCTAAAGGACAGTCTGTATTATATCTCATAACTGACATTAATTCAGTTCACATTAGTTTTCAACTTCAACACAAGAACAATTAATACTGAAACTTCCCCTAAAAAAAGGTATAAATAGGGCAGGAGATGTAGCTCAACAGTGCAGCACCTGCCTGGCAAGCATGAGGACCTGAGTTCAATTCCCAGTACAAAAAAAAAAAGGTATGAATATTAAACTTCTACCCAATGGGTAAAAGGTTATGTGTGACATGGTATTAGCACAGGCAGCTCATACTCAGAGAGTGTTAGTGAGCAGATGGTAACGTAGACGTGGGGTTCTATGGGTACTGGCGGCAGCGCCCAGTCTGCAGAGCTTGTCTCCACCGTCAAAGCTGCTCCTCAGCCCCGAGTGTGCTCTCACTGGGGCCCTTCACTCACAGTCCTGCCCAGCACACCGCTACCTCCACACAGGGCGCCCTCCATCACCACAAGCCTGTGCAGGCAGCCGCTGCTGAGCAAATCGCAGAGCTTTCCTCTGCCTTACTCCTGACGCTTCTCCCCTCTACTGGGACGAAGGCTTTTTCTTCCATGGCCAAGTAGAAGTTAGGAAAGAAATGATGGCTTTTAAAATGGCACAGAAGAAGCTCTGATTACAGAGGAAGTTCAAAATAGCTAAAATCTGTTTCTCTGTATCTACAGGAAGCTTAGCATTTACCATCAAGTCCATTTAGTCATATGCAATTATAATCCTGCAATGGACACTTTATAAATTGTTACAACATTAGGCATTTACATTATAGTTTGCCACTTAAAGACTATAATGGTAAAAGAAGGTATGAAAAAGAATGAAAAGTTAAGTACTGAGCCAGGTAGATTTAGCTCAAATAGTACCGCACCTACTTTGGAAGCACAAGGGCCCAAGTTTGATCCCTGGTACCACAAAAAAAGAAAAAGAAAAGAAAAATAAAGAAACAAAAGAAAAATCAAGAAAAGTAAGTACTGGCTGAAAAATGAGGAAAGAGAGGGAAATGAAGGTATTACTATTCTAAAAGTCATTTTCAGAAACAAAATTTTCTTTGATTTCTTTAAATTTGTTACAAAAAATATTCATAGACTTTCATATAGTTATTGCATTTATCTTTCTCTTATGCCACCATAATAAGTGAACTGGAACTGTAATTAGAAAGGACAGAGATCTGTCTATACATAGTGGTACTAGCAACTTAGGGCACGAGAAGGATTTCACTTTGGGCTAAAACCAGTTTTCCCCTATTTATGTCCAGGGGAAGGAAGCTGCAGTGCATCCTTGCTAGAGCAACTTTAATCATTCTCACAACTATAGTTGCTATGACAACAGGATCCAGTTTATCCATGCTGTTTTCCATTTTCCCCCACTTGAGTTGCCATAACAACATAATTATTCTGCTTTCTCCAGTATGTGACAACCTTTAGGATTATATTCTTAAGAACACCGGATTTCCTCATGAAAACAATACAATCTATATATGAATTTTAATTAAATACGTAATACCCAATTTTAAAATCTCTTACTTTCCTCAGGACTTTCAAAGCAAACATCAACCCTGACATCTGCTGAAATCTAAACACTGTCCACCATTAGCAACTGACTTCTGTGTAGCCTTCCCCAAGCACCGGACAGCAACACCATCATGATGACAAGCTCTGATCTTGGCTGAAGTAGCACAGCCAAGAATAAAGACCAGTGCACACCACATACTTTGTTGCGGTGATCGCACCCTGTGTCAAGGGGCCCCACAGAGAGGGTGGGGCTTTGTACCAATGTGATTTTAAAATCTTTACCTCACATTCAAGTTTCTCTGTGATAGAAGAGTCCTGCATTCCTCGCTGGCTGCTATGCTGTCCTCTAGGTCTGAGATTCGGTTCTCTGCTTCATTCATCCTGCTGCGCAAGCTTTCATTCTCCTTCATCATTCCCTGGAGTTCTGCTTGAAGCTGTTTAAAAGGTTCCATTGCTTCTGCTAACTTGGATTCAATCATCTCACTGATCTCTTCTTTAATGAAGTCTTTCACTGAGGATAGT
>PVIC010003196.1:0-70765 GCA_004025085.1 Thryonomys swinderianus
TTCTTTCTTTCTTTCTTTCTTTCTTTCTTTCTTTCTTTCTTTCTTTCTTTCTTTCTTTCTTTCTTTCTTTCTTTCCTTTCTTTCTTTCCTTGTACCAGGGATCAAACTCAGGCCCTACCATGCTTCCATGGTAGGCACAGTACCACTTGAGCTAAATCTTTGGCTCTAAGTTTCTTGTATATATAGGAACACAAAAGTCCTCGAACATTCAAAGAGACCTTGAAAAAGAAGAACAGAGTTGGAGAATTTAAATTATTAATTTAAAAACTTCCATTAAATGTATAGTGGCTTCTAGGGTGATATTGGCATCTTAACATACAAATCACAACAACAGGATAAGGGCTCTAGAAATAGATCTGTATATTCAGCCCATTGATTTTCACCACACATAACAAGAGAAGAGTATTTTCTCCAACATTTGTTATCTAGAATAATTGTGAAAGAGAAAAGGGAACTTGATCCACTTTTATACATCATGCATAAAAATTAACTGAAAATTCTCTGAAGGAAGTCTGAGGAACCTATGAAAAATGAGTAGCACTAATAAGTTAGTTTAGTAAATTCAAAGTATATAAGATCAACTCACAAAAATTACAGTTCAAGGAAAAGGATCATGGACTTAAATGTAAAACCTAAAAATTTGAGCCTTCCAGAAGAATAGGTACAAAGAGGCCAGATGTAGTAGCACATGCTTGTAATCCCAACACTCTGGGAAAATGGGACAGGAAGACTACAAGTTTGAGACCAGCCTGAGAAATTTAGCAATTTACTAAGGTCATGTCTCAATATAAAACATAGAAAAGGGCTGGAACTGTAACTTGGAGCAAAGGCTCTAGGTTCATTCCCCAGTACCATAAAGAAAAGAGAAAGAAAAAAGATAGATGGGGGAAATAATCCTTGCAGTATTAGAATAGGCTAAGGTTTCTTTGGATATAAATCACTACTCATAAAAATTTATAAATGAGAGTTAATAAAAATTGAAGCTTCTTGCTCATCAAAAAACAGCTAATTGCCAGATGTGCCAGACGCCTGTCATCCCAGCACTCAGGAGGCAGAGACAGGAGGATTGCTGGGTTCGAGGCTTGCCTGGGCTACACAGTGAGCTGAGGGACAGCCCGAACTACAAAGCAAGACCCTGTCTCAAAAAAAAAAAAAAAACAGCTAATAACATGGAAAAGCTAATGCAGATTGAAAGAAAATAACCATGCTATCTATATCTGATAAACTTTAACCTAAAATATGTAAAGAATTCATATAACCAGGCCAAGAAAAAATAAACTCTAATATTAAAATAGGTAAGATATTTAGACACCTCATATAAACAATTCATTTGAATAAATGCTAAGTACATCACTATATGTCTAATATCTTTCTATAGCAGAAAAATGTAGTGAACTAACATCTACTATAATGGTAAAATTTTTATAATTGAAAATGGCAAGTGTTGACAAAGGCGCAGAGCAATTATACTCACACCATACCAATGAATGTGTTCTGTGGGAATACAAAACTATATGGTTATTTTGAAAAAGTTTGTGTTTTTTTAAGTTTTATTTTTGTTGGCTGCGTTTTATAAAGTTAAGCATGGTTCCAGTATCCGTAGCCAGTAAACTCCTTATTATTTACCCAAGAGTAATGGAAAACATGGCCATACAATCTCCTTATACTGCAAAAAAAGACTTGTATGTGAACATTCTTAGATACATTCAGAATAATAGTCTGTAAACAACCCAATGACTGTCATCCAATGAATGAATAAACAAGTCGTACCATATTCAATGGAATACTGGTTGGTAATAACAAAGAGTGAAAATTCACAAAACAAAATAGATGTATCTTAAAAAAAAACAAGAGAAGGGCCGGAGGGTTAGCTCAGTGGTTCCGGCGCCTGCCTCGCAAGCGTAAGGACCTGAGTTCGATCCCCGGTTACCACATATAATGCTGGGCGTGGTGGCTCACGCCTGTAATCCTAGCACTCGGGAGGTAGAGACGGGAGGATTGCTGAGTTCGCGGCGGCTTGCCTGGGCACCATAGTGAGCTCAGGGCCAGCCTGAACTACAAAGCAAGACCCTGTCTCCAAAAAAAAAAACAAAAAACAAACAAACAAACAAAAAAAAACCAAGAGAAGAAACATAATTTCATTTATGTGAAACTCTGAGAAAAGCAGAACTATAGTTATAAAAAGTCTGAGAGTCAGGGCTCAGGGTAGGGATCTGGCTGAAGTTCAGGGTAACATTTTTTGGGTGATAAAAGAATTGATTAAATATTTGCATCTTTTTTTTTTTTTTTTTGAGACAGGGTCTTGCTTTGTAGTTCAGGCTGGCCCTGAGCTCACTATGTAGCTCAGGTAAGCCTTGAACTCAGCAGTCCTCCTGTCTCTGCCTCCCGAGTGCTGGGATTACAGGTGTGAGCCACCATGCCCAGCACTGTGGTATGTGGTATTGATTGCTTATGGGAGTGAGTCACCACGCCCAGTGTTGTATGTGGTTACCAGGGATCGAACTCAGGACCTTGCGCTTGCGAGGCAGGTGCCAGAACCACTGAGATAAATCTCTGGCCCTAAATATTTGCATCTTGGTAGTGGTTACAGTGATACAAATACTCTCTATACAATTACCAGCATTAAACTGTGCCTGTAAAACAAATAAATGTTATTGCCTGTAATTTATACTTCAGTCAGTCAGTGAAAGAAGAATATATTTCAAATATAAAAGATGAAACAAAACAAAAACTGACAATTCCAAGTGCCAGCAAGGATGTAGAGTAACTGTCAGGCTTTGTTGATGAAGGTGTAAGACTGGGCAGCCCCTCTGCGAGACAAGTTAGCAGTTCTGTTCCACCTTAAACACATACTTATCATATTCTATTCCTAGGTATTTATTCAAGAAAAATGGAAACATATGTTCACCAAAGGATTTTTTATGAATATTAATAGCAGCTCCATTCATAAGAGCCCCAAAGTAGAAATAACTCCAACATTCATCGGTGAGTGAAGGAACAAATAGTGGCACATTCACAGAGGAACTAGTACTTGGCGATGATGCAGTATCACAAATAAATCTTGAAGGTATGCTGCATGTGAGAAGAATACATGTTACATGGTTCTACTTATGTACTGTTTTAGAACAAGCAGAATTGTGGTCTGGGAGTGGAGAATTTGACTGCAAAGGGAACATTTGGATCAAAATGTCTGATGACTCTTGGCTGTTTGTTGAAATTTAACAATCTGTGTACTCACACTGGGGGCTTCTGACTTTTTACTTTTAAAAGTAAAAAGATGCCAACCAACACCTTCTGTCAAGAGAAGGTTTTACAAAGTTATTAGAATCATCATATAATTTGGGATTCTGATTTTAGATTTCCCGGGTGTGATTGTAGATGCACTGGGTTAGAAACTGAAAACATATACCAGTTTTTAAAAGCTTCCTTTTTTAAAGGTGAAGTTGAACAATAAAGTCACGTTCATGGTCTTAGTTCCTACCATTTTAACAGGTATTTGTAGCTCAGCAGGAATCCTCTTTAACTTAGATCTCTGTACCTAACAATTACAGTGAGGCGGAGAACGGCCTTTTTATCCCATTTTCTGCAAAAGCAGGGGTGTCCTTCCATGCTTTGGAAATTTGACCAGGGGCTTAGTTTTTTCTCCACCTACACCCCTTATTTAGTAATCTGTGTCTATTGCACCCACAAGAAACTTGAAGCTGATTCAGATAATTTCCATGGGGAAAAAGTCCCTGTTATCTCAGTTCTCTGGTGATAGTCATTTGAAAAAGTATTTTGCCTCATCTGGGTAATTGATCCACTGGTTTTCTTTAGGGGTGCAGGTGGTGAAAATGTGCTGTCTTCTTCAAATGCTACTTGTTGAGGGCATGGGACATATATTTGTAGGGAGCTAGTGCTGTCTAGGTGTAGGACTCGATGCCTTATGTATGATGTATTTGACTTCCCTTTCACAGTCGTCCTCTCCTGCAGTTTCTGCTGCCTCCATTTCCCACCTGTAGCTGAGAAGCCATGTGGCTCAGAAGTTACAAATGGGGTCTTACTGATGCCTCCACGTCATGATGCTTCGGCTACGTGTCACTGCACGATACTGTGGCCCAAAGATGACCAAGACAACAGTCCCCCTTTTGTCAGATCTGAAGTGATATCTTGCCAGCAAGTTCCCCTGGCACAATAGTAGCTGAGGACCATGCCAGGAAACAGGCCGCCACATCCCCATCTGAGCAGCAGCCAGTGGAAATTTTCCTTGTGGTCCCCAAAATCTGGGCTGATCTTTTCCCCCCTAATTTTGTACAATATGTGCCTTCTCGACCCACCTGAAAGATCCCGTAATTTTCTTGTGAAAAGACCAGCAAGAAGTTCTCAGGATTTCAAGAGCTTGTGTTACCCTCTCTTCTACCAAGCACATTTTACACTGGATTGAATTTCCCCCTTCTATGCATGAACTCGGGGCTAAGCACAAAAATACCCCCAGAGTCATGAATATGAATAACACGTTTTTCCTTAATTTGTCTCCCATCCCCAGCGCAGGTCACAGGCAGCAAGACCCAGGCAGGTGTGTGATTCTGCCCGGATCAGCCTGATTCCACGGGCTCCGGTGGGGCAGGGGGCGCGGGGCTGGGTGGTGCGGCCGTGCTGAGGCAGAAGAAATGCTTTTGTGCGCCTTGAGATGCTGGTGGGGCGGGGTGTGGGGGGTGGTTCACGGCCGGGTCACTGTGCTGCCCGCGGCATTCCTTAGCCACGGCAGGGGGCGGGAGGGGGCAGCTAGGGAAGCTGGGCAGGCGGGGCGCAGGTCTAGGGAGGCAAACCTGCAGCTGCTGTGTTTGGTTTCCCTTTGGTCCCGGGGATTTAGATAAAAGCGCTGCTTTTATTGATTGGGGGCGCGGGGGGGGGGTGGACCCTAGAAGTCAGCCTTTGCCTTTTTGTTTTTCTAAGCAAACATTTATTGAGCATTTACTGTGTGCCAGGCACCCTGCCCATGCTTCTCATGCATTATCAGGTTTAATCCTCATGACAGCTCGTTGTTAGAGTCACTTTTCAAACCGGCAGGAGACTAAAGCTCAGAAAGGTTAAGTAATCTATCCGAGGCCACACAGCTGATAAATGGTGAAGAGAATGGGCCTGGGAGCTGCCTTTTACCCAGACCATTGCCGCAGCCCCTTCGTGCCCTCTGTCTGCCCTGTACCCTCATCTACCTGCCCCTTTACCCCAGAGCACTCTTGGGAGAACTCGGCCCTGCTCTGTATCTTGACTGTCCATGTGGTTATCTGAAATTGCACCCCCTTCCCTCAGTCATTTGCAGAGCCGTGTCCCTTCCCCAGGCTCCCTCACCCTTTCCCTGCAACACCTGTGCCCCCCGCCTCCTGCCTGTCTCTCCGAGCAGAACCCAGATCCCTTCCTCTGATGTAGGAGAGCCATCCCCTGAATCACAGCTCGCCTGCCAGCTCCTCCAGCTCCCACGCGCTCAGCCTTCGTTGGGGGCCCTGAATCATGGCAGTGTCAGGACTACCCCAGACCCTCCTGCCCTAAGGGAAGACTGGCGTTGGTGCCTGTTACCTGCCTGACAGCGAAGTCACAGAATCGGGCCATTGGTTGGAGAGGAAGGTATGGCCCTCTTGCTGGCTGGCCAGAGCTCTTCTGTGGTGATGGCTGCCTGCTGCTGGGGAAGGGGGCAAAGAGAACCTAGAGCAATTGAAGGGGCCAGTCTTGGGCTAGGGCAGTGGCTGGCTTTGGCCAGATAGGGAAGATGCTGGGCTAACGAACAGGGAAGGACATCAGCCCCACCTCAGGCTCAGTGAGGAGCAGAGAAGGGGCTGCCAGGAATGCAGGTGTCACCTGGACAACAGGAAACCATCAGGCCAGGGATTATCCAATGTGAGATCACAGAGAGAGAGAAGTGCATTGGATGCCACTTGCTGAAATGAATTAGGACCCCAGCTGGGTGTTCAGGTTGCAAACAAGTCTGAGAGAGGTATTACCGGGGATCACTGTTACCCTCTCTAGTTAATGAGCTGATAACACTGCCATGGGAACCTTTGGCCGAGTCCTGAGGGGAAATCTGTGTCATTTCCTTAATGAACGCTTCGTGAGCCTCAGTTTCCTCATTGGTGGCCTCAGACGTGCACAGCTGTCCTGCCCTCGGGAGCATCAGAGTGCCACCCAGGTGGCAGTGTCTGAGGGAGAGAGATGGCACTTCTGCTGCAGGCAGTGAGGCAGGGTGGCCTGGACGGGACTCTTCTTGGGTTGTCACTTCGAATGCATCACACCCACAGGGTAGCATGACTATCGGCTGAGTGTCACCAAAAGGTCTATCAATTCTGAGTTTCATCAAGAGCTCACACTGGGGGTTGCTCTTAGCCACCCAAGGCTCTTGCCATGGAAAGAAGTTCACCTGCCTCTAGGGCACAGGTTGGCTCAGAGAGCAGGCCAGGAGGACGGACTTATAAACTAAAGCCGATGAGGGCCAGACAGGGTGGGTGGTCACCCCAGGCTCACATGAGGAGTGACAGAGACAGGCGGAAGTAGGTGCGGCCTGCTGCATGGCTCCTGCTGTCGGTAGTTCCCTGCTCTGCTGTCCTCTTTCCTGGGACCGTGATGACGTCTGTACTTGGGGCAGGCCTAGCTGTGGCTCATTTGCCAGTCTGTCTGTCCTCTCCCTGGCCCTCTTGGAGCATGCGAGTTGTGTGGATTATTCTGTCATCCAGGTTGGCCTTGCCTACCCTTGCAAGGACTGGCAGATTGTGTTCAGAATGACTCTTCTTTTCTCGACCTGAGGCCCCATCTGTGACTGTGGCTCTGCTCTCACTGGGCACCATGCTCATCTTGAAGGCGCTCACTGGAGGTGGCTGGGTCAGCCTTGCCTTTCTTGTGTTAATTCCAGAATTTGATGGTTCAGATAAAAATCAGAGAGTGATGCTTTAGCCATCCTGGTGGGTGGCTGGTGGTGGCTGTTGCAGCCTTCCACACTCTGCCAGAGCTGAGGACAGCTCTGCCAAGGACGCCGGAAGCCTCTCTTCCTTGGACACTACCGAAGCAGTGGTCGGGGCCTGTGGCTTGCTGCCCACACTTGTGTTCATGCCAAGAGCAACACAGAAACTCAGCTGCAGTGAAAAAGAGTCCCGTGCGGGCTCCAGAGACCGGTGCTGGTTCCTCGTGTGACTGAGCAAGTTGCATAGGGTTGGTGTCTATGTGCAACAGGGGTGGTGATGAGGTGGACAGACAGACCCGGAGTCGTGCGTGTGAGCTTGAGCAGGGACCCTGGGCTGCAGGAAGTGGTGGGAACAGGTCGTTTTGGGCGGGAGCAGTGGTTGTGTTACCCATAACACCTTGGTGGAAGTGACCCCTCTGTCGTGGGAGGCTGATGGGCACCAACCCCCTAGTGCTGGTTCCTCACCAGGCCGACGCTGTGCCTGCCCAGACCCTCTTCTGCACTGGACACACACGGAGCCGTGTTAAGGCCCGAGCATCCATTGTTCCATCAGGCTAATCTGCCTGCCCCTCGATAAGGGCAGATATCGGATTTCAGGGAGATTTTCCTGGGATTACTTCTAGTAGCCACTCAGTCTAGACAGGACTCTCAGTTACAGAGGTGCAGACAAAGGCAAGGGCAGGGAACGCCTGGCCACGAGGCCGGCTGAGATCCCTCAGACGCCGCCTCTCTTCTCCCCTCACCTTCTCTCTCCTCCCCTCCACCTTCCTTGAGGCCCAGACCAGGGGAGCAATCAACCCACTGACCTACAGGCTCTGCTCCATCTAGGTAAATGTCCTGAGCACCAAGCAGCCATTGAACTTGAGCATGATGTCTGTGGAGCACTCACTCCATTCAGAGCTCAGTGGAGACCCTGCGTACGTTGTCCTGCCCACTTGCAAGAGTGCTCGCACAGGGGCTGCACTGTGTCCATTTTACAGATGAGGTACAGTGAGGTACAGCTTCACAACTGGGGAGGGAAGGGACTCAGTGAAGAGAGGCCAGCCATCAGGTTTACCCTGGGAGCACAAAGCAGGAAGGGTTGCTCCAGGGCTAACAGAAGGGCAGAGAGGAATATGCCAACCTCCATCTCTGAACTGTGAGAAGTGTGTCTGAGATGCATTTGATGCATGGCTCTTTTAGCATGACTTTTCTGCTGCAAAAAATGCCCAAGGAGCCCGCAGTGGCCTGGGATGGGTTCACCTTTGCTCTGTGACTCACTCCCAGATGTCACTGAGTTTGTTCATAAAATGAGCATGACCCTTGCCCTGCCTGGTAGCAAACTGTTGCGAGTGCTGGGAGAGAAAGTGGTGAAATGGTTTGGAAGTGCAAGGGGCTGCGCCGGCGCTAGGTACCAGTTCCTGTGTGTCGTTTGCCGCCAAGTGAGCTGTGAGTGAATACGTGAGAATACAGTAGTACTCCTAAGTCGGGTGGTGAGTGTAGTCTGCTCCGCCTCTCCACCTTCCCAGTTCACTTGGCCCCGAGAATGTGCAGAGCTGTTCTGGAGCCCAACTGGCCGTACCAGTCTCACCCCAAGGCGACATGGGACGAGGAGCTGCAGGTGTAACCCCTCTGTCCAGTTCTCCCAAGAGACGAGCGGGAAACACTTCTGGCCTTGCTGGGGTCCTGGAGGTATGCGGATGTGACCTCCCCCCGGTACTGCTGTGAGAGTGCAGCACCTGCCCTTCCCGCTTCTGCAGCAGAGGCTAGAGAGGCAACACTGGCTGGTGGCTGGATATGACTCTGGCCATGGGCAGTGTGTGTGCGAGAGCTCCAGAGGTGAGGAAACAGACGGAGGTGGCTACTGTGTGACCCAGCTCTCGGGTTTCAAATGTGGTCCGATCTATTCTCTGTTCTCCAGTCCTTTCCTTTGTGCCCTCTGACAAAGTTAAAGACTTGGCTCAAGAGGAGAAGACATCACTCACTTAGTGAATTTTCCCAAGCAGCAAACCCTAAAACTAAAACCATAAGAAACACACATGCTTGTAGTTCCAGCGCTCCGTGAGGCTGAATCAGGAGGATCACAAGTTCAAGCCCAGCTTAGGCAACTTAGTGAGATCCTGTCTCAAGATAAAACATTTGAAAAGGGCTGTGGATATAGATCAGTGTGAAGGTCCTGCCTATAATTCCTAGTACCACAAAAACAACAACAGAAAAAGTTCCACCTTCAGCAGCCCCCAAAGCCATTGTTTGTCTGTAGAAATGGCTTCTATCCTGAAGTCACTTTTGTTTTTAAGGGCCTCAGATCACAAGTTGACCTTGGATGTGAGCCTGGGAGGACAGAGGCCATCTAGTTCTGCACAGCCCCTTCCTTGCGAGACCCAGATATCCAGCCTGTGTACTGTGCCCTCCGGGTTAGGGGGAGCATGGTGAGGGTGGGATGACTGTGAAAGCCTCTATGGCAAGGAACACAGGTTGGGCATGAGGTCATAGAATGTTGAGTCTCGGTGACCCAAGTTGGAAACCGGGTTCTACTTTTGGCAGCTGTGTGACTTGGGTGAGTCAATCAACCTGTCTCGGTCTCTGGCCCCTCCTGTGTGAAATGGAGAGAGTTGTAGGACTTGAGTGATACAGGCCGCGGTGAACGTTTGTATGCAGTGGCAGGTGGGAGGGGACTGTAGAGATCAGTGTTCCAGAGAGCTGGACCTTGGGGGGCTGAGCACGGGGTGTTGGCTGTGGATCTCTTGGCAAGGTCTTTGCTGTGGGCTCTGACCAGGGGTGTTGACTTACCCTGTGCAGTTGGCCTTGGGTTCCTTGACTCATTTTCATTTTTACAAGTGCATTAAAAATGCCAGTAGGCTCAGAACAAATGCCAATTTAGCCTCCGCATGGCTTCATCACTGTAATGAAGGTTACTGAATCTTCACCAAGCCATGCATGTGGCTGCTCCCAGCAAGATGAGTGGAATTGTAATGAAATAAAGTATACGTTCAAGGTTGTTGACTGTGTTATTAGTATTTCTGGATTTGAAGACCAGAGAGCTTTTAAATAGCCAGTGAATTAATAGTGGCAGACATTCAGGTGGGAACCATGTCTGGGGATGAAAATTACCAACATGGATTGAAAAAGATGAAATGTCAGCAGCTCTGTCATATCCTCTCTTTGGTCTTAGGTGAACAGTTCTTGGACCTCAATTTTCTTGGCTGCTGAAAGGGATGATTATTGCTCCATCTAGCAGTGGGGAACCTTTGAAGACTGTGTGAAAGTATATGCAGGGTAGATGCCAAAAGGTATAAAATGTGGTACAGTTGTATAGATTGTTTATTGGTGGAGGACCATGCGCTATAAGTGTAATCCCTGGCAAGAGACAATCAGTAAGATTTTAGGCTTCTGAAATCTTGAAGTGATCTGGAAATTTGTCAATTAAGACAACTGTTTACATGTTTGGATTTTTTCTTTACAATTAATTACAAATCCTTCAGTGTTTGTTATTACAGATGAACAGGCAAAAGTTAACCAATTCTCTGATCTCACCATTATGAAAACTATTAACAGTAGGCAACCGTTAGCACCAGGTACATGTGCAGAACACAAGGCAGACCCTATGTGTATAAACACTGTTTAATAGTTAGTGAATTGAGACTCAGGAAAGTGAGACAACGTATTTCATGTCATATAGTTAATAAGAGACAAGGTTCGCTTTGAACACAAAAGCCTGTTGTCTTCAAATATTACCAATAATTCAACAATAAATATTTGACATTTCCCTCTTTCTGTTTTCCTTTGTTTCCTTCTTCAGAAATTCAGTCAAAAAGCCTTTGGGTTTTGGTATGGTAAAGTGAGGAGCTTAGCCTCCCCCCCACCCCAAAATGATGAAAAAACTGTACAAAATGGTCCCAACCAGTCATTTCCAGACCCTAGAAACTGAGCAAACTCATCCATTTCTGGTTGAGAATGTAAAACAGTATAGCCGTTTAGAAAAAGAGTCCATTTCTTACAAGTTAAACATAAATGTATTGTGTAACCCAGTATCCACTTTGAGATATCTACCTGTATTGATTTCCTATCACCAGTAACAAATCACCACAAAGTTGGTGGCTTGCTTAAGACAACATAAAATTACTGTATTATCTTACAGTTTGGGAGAATAAAGGTCCACAGTCTCCCTGGGCTGAAGTCAAGGTATAAACAAGGGTGAGCTCCCCTCTGTGGGATTCAGGGAGAACCTTTCTCTTTACCTTTTCCGTTGTCTAGAACGTGCCTACAATGCTTGGCTGCTGGCTGCTTTTCCATCTTCAAAGCCAGCAAGAGTGGCTCTGTCCTCCTCACGTTGTCTCTCTCTGTTCCTCTCCTCTCCACGTTTAAGGACTACTGTGATGCCACTGAGCCTACCCGGATCATCCAGGATAATCTCACCTTGAGGACAGCCGATTAGCAACCTTTATTCCATCTACAATCTTAATTCCTTCTTGTCGTGTAAAAAAATTATTCACAGGTCTTCAGGATTACTACATGACACAGAATCTTGTTTAGATTACCTAGGATCATCTTCCTTTTTTAAAGCTAGCTGGTTAGTAACTTGCATCTGGCATTTCTTTATTCTGCTGCTACACTACCCATGAGGTGTGGAAATGTGTCTATATGAAGACTGAACCTGAAAGTTCACAGCGACAGTATACATAATAGCACCAACTTGGCACTAATCCAAACTTCATTCAGTTGGTTCATAGATAAAGTGATGTTCATGAAGTCAATATGATGTAACAACAAAGAGTGAAGAACCTACTGATCTGTGTGGCAACATGGATAAACTAGAAACATAATGTTCTAGTTCTAGTAACTAGTGTAATTCTCAGTGAATTAGACACAAACCACACATCTAATGTAATTTCCTTTGTAAGAGGTTTCCCTGCAGAGGCAGATCTATAGAGTGGTCAAGGAGACTGGGTACAGACAGATATACAAGGATACTTGGGGGTTTGTTGGGCTAACGGAATTATTCTAAAGCTGGCTTGTATTGAAAGTTGTACAGCCCAATAAATTTAATTAAAAGTCAATGCCCCAGGCTGGAGATTTAGCACAGTGGTTCTGGCGCCTGCCTTGCAAGCACAAGGTCCTGAGTTCAATCCGGTAACCACATACAACAATGCTGGGCGTGGTGAGTCACGCCCACCAGCAATCAATACCACATACCACAGTGCCGGGCGTGGTGTCTCATGCCTGTAATCCCAGCACTCGGGAGGCAGAGACAGGAGGATTGCTGAGTTGGAAGTTTACTTGGGCTATATAGTGAGCTCAGAGCCAGCCCAGACTACAAAGCGAGACCATTTCAAAAAAAAAAAAAAAAAAGCCTTATCTGCTAAAAGTGGGTTAATTTTATGGTAATTTATAATTACATTTTGAAAAACGCTAAAGTGGGCTCACCAAGTAACATGATCAGGCAAGAGTTAGAAGCCAGGTGCAAAAGGTTGCTCACGGGAGGGGCAGCCGGTGGGTTTGACAATTAAGGTATCTGCAGGCCACTGAACAGATAGGTAAAGAAACTGAAGATAATGGAGTAAGTTTTCTCAGTATTGGAGAAGGTAGTTGTAGACACAGAAGCATGAAAGCAAGATCAATGCCATTGCTACTGGAGATACCGGTGTAAAGTCATGGTTTTCAGTACAGATGAGTTTATAAGTGAGCACAGAGGTAGCACATAGATACTTCTGGGCCCTTTCTACTAGGAGGACCTAGAAATCATGACACCTAGGTAGCACATAGCGACTTGCTTAGGTAACTCTTCAGTACTGGGGTTGAATGCAGGACGTTCACACTAAGCTGCATTCCAAGCTCTTTATTTTTGTTTTTACTTTTTATTTTTGAGATAGGTTCTCATTAATTTAATAAAGTTGCCCAAGCTGGGCTTGAACTTCTGATCCTCCTGCTCGCAGACAGCTAGGACAGCAAATGTGCACCACCAAGCCTGGCTCTCAGATGTTGGGTTCTAATATCATTTTTCATTAAAGGAACCAAGACACCTTGGGAAAGTGGCTCCAGGCTGGAGCAGGAAGAATGCCAAGTGAGCCCAGAGCATCACATTGGGCTAGAAAGTGCAGAAGGGAACAGAGGAAGAGGTCAGAAGAGCAGAGAAGCAATACAGGAGCTGGCCCACCCTGAGACATGTGAGCATCAAAATATATGAAAATGAAAATGGATTAAAAGCCACTAAACAGTAGTCCTTGAGCCACTGTGGTGTAAACACATGAAGAAATGAATGGTGTAATTCTCACAGTAGAATGCTGACTGGGCAATTTGGACAGAACAACGGGGTTAGAAAGTCTCTACTCACTACTCATTGTATTAACAACTCAGGCATTAAACCTTTAAGATGACTTCAAATGTAAAGTTTAAAAAATAGACTTGCAAGTTATGTTGTGCTAGGGTCTGTACTCTGGCATAGTTCGGAACCCGGTCGGATATAGGGCATTTTGCTCCTGCCCTGCATTGGTTGCAGGCTAAATTTAATCTACCTGCTTGTATGATTCTGTGTTCTCTGTTTTTGCTCTCAGCCACCACTTTTGCTTTCGCCAGGACTGCACTGTCTTGTGACAGCCCAATCTTCTGGTTCACTGCTCCAACCTGCAACAGCGGGGCTGTCATCGTGCTGTATCCCAGGCTATGAGGGAGTTCTCCTGGGAGGGAGAATGGGCTCTCTGTGTGTCCAAGTTGTGACAATTGTTGGTGGGTCAAAGATTTTGTGGCCTGCTCCTTGGCTTCTGAAGCATCCTGAAGAGGGAAGGTTGCCTGAGAGTTGGACTCCGTGTGCTAAGTTTCACCTTCCTTTGGTCTAGGGGAAGATCCAGTTTTCATTTCCTAGAGCAGATTCTTTGGCACCATAGTCAACAGGCTATGGGAGATTGAGTACCCAGCAGCCCATGGCAGCCAGCGCGTTCGTCTACTGAATGGATTCTCCATGGGCAACCAGTGTGGTGAGATCCCTGGCTCGTCACCCAGAGAAACACCAGCCAGATGATTCTCCTCTTTGTGAAAATAAGCAAACTTGAGGTTGTTAATGAGCTGAGCAATTGCCTCTGCCACCTCTCCCAGGGCAGATCTCAGCTCAGAGACAACAGGAGTTTCTTGACGAGCCAGGCGCCCCTACTCCAAGCTTCTTTATTGGCATATTGGGTGGGTCATTTCAAAACACCTGCAGCTGTGCTGTTCTTTCTCCTGGGGATTAGGAAGAAGGTGTTGAGGGGAACAGATCCCTGGGACAACTGTTGTCCATAGAGATCACGTTGTCAGAAACACCCCTGGACTTAGTGGCAATGGGACAGGACAGATGGCCCGAGCTCTGGGAAGCCGTCCCAGGAAGTCTGGACTGCCCACAAATAGGAGTCCATCCTCCTGGAGCTGGAAATTGGGTTTTTGGATTTATTTTTATGTGCTATTTACATTGGCCACTAGCAACATTGGCCAGTTAGGCAGTAATAGAGCATGCTACATCCACTCTGAAAAGGGTCATTCCAAGAGGGATTGGTAGATGGTGGAGTGTTTTTTAATGGTCAGTGATGCCCCTTCTCAGCCAGGCCTTCTTTAATTTGGGCTGAGTGGTCTCTTGGGGATGGTGCTGGAGTGTGCGGTGCCAGCAGAGGCCCTGATGCCAGCTTGCCTCATGTACAAGGCAGTTGCTTCCAAAGCACAGTCATTGTCACCCCAGAAGCTCTGCTTGTGTGACCAGTGTGCCAAGGCCTTTTGGGGCTCTTTCTGCCCTCTCACATGAGCTTGATCTTACCTCTGCTCTGCGTTCCTACCTGTAGCAGGCTTGAGTACACTCAATGCTTGGTGGTCGGCAGCCGGGCTGGGTGGTGGGTGACTGTCTCTTAAGTCTTACGTCTGCCAAAAGAATGAGATGACAGACCCTGGTGTTTGTTCTCTCCTTTCTGAACCTGTGGTCCTCACTTGTAACTGAGGAGAGCAGACTGGAGGCCGAGATTTCCTCCATATAACACTGTGCCCACAGAGCCACCTGCCCTGCCCTGCTCGCTGCTGTCCTCAGGAAACGGTGTATCTGACCCCTATGGATCCCTAGGTACAGAGCTCAGGTAGGCCAGGGACAGATTGAATATTTACTGGCAACTTCTAAGACCTTCTCTTTGTCTTCTGGGTTGTATAGTTTTGCTACAACATGTCTATATGTGAATTTTTTTTTTTTTTTGTGAGACAGGGTCTCGCTTTGTAGTTCAGGCTGGCCCTGAGCTCACTATGGTGCCCAGGCAAGCCGCCGCGAACTCAGCAATCCTCCTGTCTCTGCCTCCCGAGTGCTGGGATTACAGGCGTCAGCCACCACGCCCAGCATTGTGGTATGCGGTGTTGATTGTTGGTGGGTGTGAGTCTCCATGCCCAGCATTCTATGTGGTTACCGGGGATCGAACTCAGGACCTTGTGCTTGCGAGACAGATGCCGGAACCACTGAGCTAACCCTCTGGCCCTGTCTATATGTGAATTTTAAAAATTTATCCTACTTAGTATTTGCTGGACTTCCTAAATTTAGGTTTAACACCCTTTCACCAATAGTGGAAAAACATCTGCCATTATCTTTTTGAATGATTTCTTTTCCCTCCCTTTGTTATCTCTGGGAAATACGGTGAGCTACAAACTAAACTTGCTTTTTCAGTTTGTCTTCATTCAATTCTTGAGAGGTACTCATAACAAAAACCATTACTTTCACTCAGAGATATGTGAGTTGGCTCTGGAGGCTGTGTCATCCAGGTCAGAGGCAGCTGGTATCTGGGTGACTTCTCTTGCATTGTAGGATCAGAAAAAAAAAATCATAAAATTGCATAGAAGCTCTGCAAGCATCATGGCAATTCATATTCCATTGGCCAAAGAAAGTCATATGACAAAGTCCACACACAATAAGAGGAGTTGGAAGTCTGCTTGACCCATGAAGGAGGTTGAGGAAAATAATTATTTGCTGAATGGTAATACAATTTTTCCCTCCTTCAAGTAAAATACTCTACCCCCTCCCCAGCCTTGGACTTTCATTTAATCGTAGCATCAGGTCCTACTGACGTACAGGTCTATAAACAGAAGAGACAAGAATCTGCTACAACCCCTTTCTCCCCAAGACAAAGTGAACTATCCAGACATAGGGAAAAGGTAGTTACAATTCGCATTGAAAAGGAGAAGAATTTGAGGTACAAAGCAGCAGTCCTTCCCAAGTTCTTCCTCTTGAAAAAATGGCTGAGGAGTGCCGGGCGTGGTGGCTCATGCCTGTAATCCCAGCACTCGGGAGGCAGAGACAGGAGGATTGCTGAGTTCGAGGCTTGCATGGGCTACATAGTGAGCTCGTAGCTAGCCTGAACTACAAAGCGAGACCCTGTCTCAAAAAAAAAAAAAAAAAAAAAAGGCTGAGGTCCTACTACTGTGGGGTCTGCGAATTTTCTTTGACTGTGACCTACTTTTGCTGTCTAGGAGTGGCTCCCAGATCTTTTGTCCTGGAGGCCTGGGTCCCAGTTTCACTCTCTGGGAGTTCTGTTCCACCATCTTCCCATCCTTCTTCCTAACAAATGAAGCAGGAAATATGCCCTCCTTCCAGTGCCTGAGTCACTTTCCCAGCATGTGTCCAGCCCAGCTCCAAATTTTTTTTTATAAATCAGTTGTCACAAGCTACATTCCGTAAAGTGCTACAAGAAAGAAATGAGCTCAGTTTGCTAACAGAATTGAGTTGTAAAATCCTTGGTCTTTCAGAGTTGCCAAATAAAAATGTTTCCTTACCACATGGAGGGTGTGGCCACAGAGCTAAAGGTCAAACACCAAATTAAGGCACAGTCACTAGCCACTGTTCCAGAACAAAAATTGAGACGTGACCATTACATATTTCTTGTGACTTCTGATTAGAATAAGGCCATACTGGTTGATTGGTTTAACAGGGTAAAAATGACCCCTCCTTGTGGAAGCTTAATGAACTCACCATCCCCATAATTGAGAGAGAATGAGAAAGAGATAGTTGTCTCGAAAGAATCTTGGATGTGGTGTTTGGCATATGGAACTGTGCTTGGCAGGTCATGGAGCTGGGTAGCCACGGTTTCAGGGCTCCTGTGGCTTGGCCTCAGTAAGAGTTTTCAGCCTTGTGGATTTTGCATGCCTGTCTTTTGTTGCTTCTTTTCTTTTTAAACTAAATCTTATGTTTGCAGTTAAGTCTATGGTGTCTTACCAGCCTTTCTGGTGTTTAGGGTGGGAGGGTGGCCTGCCACATTGCCGGAACAGTGGATCTCCTATCTGCAGTCCCCTAATCCCATTTGTCATCAGCGCTCTACAGGCCCTGTTTCCCTCCAGCCCTTGACGTAGCTCACTGTAAGAGGAGCGAAGAGACCTATGTTCTATTTAGGGGTCCTTTATTAGAGAGATGGTCTGTAGACACAAGGAGATGGAAGAGGAAGTGATGTCTATGGGTAAGATTTTGAAGTATGTTTATAAGTGAGGAAACTGAGTCTCAAAAGTGGCAAGTGATGCTAGCAAGTTCACAGCTCTCGTAGAAGCCTGAGTTAAGCCAGCAGGGCTCTCAGGCTATGAAGTCCACTTCCTCTTCATGCTGTGTGCTTCTTCAGAGAATAAGCATGGAAGGCGTGACTGGCTGGGACAAGCCTCACGGCCAGCACCATGGACTGAGTGAGCCCTATGGCCTCTGTACATCCTGTTGCAAGAGCCTTTTCTAAGTGAAGGCCTTGTAGAAGTCTGGGCTTTTGAGAATTCAAAGCCTTGTCCAGCTTCCGTCTTGGCATGGGCATGTGCAAGCTGCTGGTGGGTGTCAACATGTAGTGAACATTGAAGGAAGTTTGCTCTCTTCCTTTATTATAATGGTTACAGAACTCAAATGATACAGAAGAATAAGTCTGAGAAAACTCTGTGTGTATGTGTGTGTGTGTGTGTGTGTTGTGTGTATGAGAGAGAGAGAAGGAGAGAGAGAGAGAGAGGTTGCAGACATGGACAGAGTGTGGCAGTGGGGTTTGGTTGGTGCTGCAGGGTGGCCCAGCTTTGTGGACTTCAAGTCAGTCTCTGGAGCTGCACGTGGCTGGAGTGTGGATGTTCGAGGCCACGGGGCAGGTTTGTGTGACAGAGCTCGGCTGTGAGCTGTGCTCTTGGGAGCCTCGTACAGCTAATTCACCATGGAATAAGGGTTTGATCTTCTGCGGCAGGTAAAAATATGGCCCTTGCAACTAGGCTGATGGACTTAAGCACTAAAAACATTCTCCTACCTACCCATCTCCAACTTAAAAGAAGTAACACGATACCATCATGCCTGAGTTAAAAGCATTCATTTTCACACTGAACCTTTCTCGTTTACCTGTAATCCTGCTTTGTGCTGTAGTCCTTAGGGTGGTGGCTTTGGAGCCTGAGAGAACAGCCCAGTTGGTCTTTCCTCCCCGTGTGGCTGTGGCCAGGTCATTTTACCTGCTGGGTCTCGATTCCCTCGTCTTCAGAAAGGAGATAATATATTGTTCAGTTGTCTGTTACTATAACAAATACTTGAGATAATCAGTTTTTTAGGGGAAGAGGTTTATTTTGGCTCATAGATTTGGAGGATTCTGCCCATTCTTGTGACCAATGTTGGCCACATTGCTTTTGGGCCTGTAGTGAGGCAGGACATCCTGGTGGAACAAAGCTACTCACGTCATGGCTTGGAAGCAAAAGAGGGAGAGGAAGAGACTGGGGTTTCCATAGCTACACTTGAGGGGACATTTCCATGACTCAAAGGCTTCTCACGAGGCCTCCCCTCTTATAGTCTCCACCATCTTCCAGTAGTGCCATGGTGGGACCAAGCATCTACCATATGGGCCTATAAGGGGTACTTGATATCCAAGCCTTAGCGTTTCCTCACAGGGTTGGTAGAACTTCAATTTATGAGTATTTGCCGTATGCTAGCCACATATACCATGTCATTGGTCTTCACAACAATTTTCTCCTGGTTGTATGTACCTGTGTATGGGATAATTATTGCTGTTATTCTGTAGATAAGTGATAAGAGAAGCTAGTGTCTACTCAGCATCACAGTCAGTGGAAGAGCTGGCATCTGAGCCCAGAAACTGACTGTAAAGTCTGTGGTCCTGTGTGCTGAGATGCAGCTCAATCTGCAGCCTCATGTCCAGTGACTCTCTGGTCTTGAACACAGAAACTGCCCATGAGTGATGAGTGGGGAGCTGTGTGCTGAAGCCTGCAAACCCAGCCCCAAGGGGTGTGTGGGTCTCAGGCATAAAACCCTGACTCTTTCCACATTGACAGAGTGGCAGACAGGGAGGTAGCTTTTTGGGGATTGCTACAGGGTGAGACTGGGTGGAGGAAGGTCCTTGTAGCTTCCTGCCCCTTTCTGCTGGGCAAGCAGGCAGGCGTCCGTGGAGCACGGATCCTGGATCCTGGAGGTGGGGATGGGGCAGCTTGATTTAAGGGGTAAGTTCAAAGCAGAAAGGAAGCTCCCTTTAAATTGAAGGGCAGCGTGAGTGTTGGGGCCAAAGGAGGATGGTGGAGAACTCCTAGTAAAACTTTACAGCTTCCACATTTCCCCTCCTCTCAATCTTCCCATGAAAGTCATGCATCTGGGGGGCCGTCGCGGCTGAGTGAGGGCAGGAGCCGCCCATTAGCCCAGTGTGAGGGCGGGGGCTTCCGGTTTTGTGCTGCCCACCCCTGGCCCTTGGTAGACAGGAGGCCTGCAAGGTGAGGGTCGTGTTCCCAGCCTCCGGGTGAGGAGGAGCAGTCAGAGGCTGCCTGCCGGAACTGATGGCACCTACTGCCCTCTAGCCCTGCTGGATGGCAAGAGGCAGAGGAAGCGCAACTGTTGTCCCTTTTATGCGTACTGACTTAGCGGAGTGCAAACATGTTAAAAGTTCACTTTCTCCTTTACGGGAGTCTATAAAAAGGCTCTTAAACTGGAGTCCTAGGGCCTCCGTGAGACAAAGCAAGGTGAGGCCTTGGGGAAGTGCTCACTCCCTCCACCCTGCGCCAAGCTGGGGGCTGCTCTGGACATTGCTTCAGCACAGTGCCTGGCACCTGGGCCTTGCCATGTTCATGCCAGTGGACACAGGGGTCCCCATGTGGGCTGCTCTGAGGCCGATAGGCTGTTCCGGTGAGTCTTTGGCGGCTTTCCTGAGTGTAAGAGTTACCAGCTCCCCTGGCTCACGAGAAGGTCTCTGGCCCTGCTGAAGTGCAGTTCTGTATCTCCAAGCAGACAGTTATCTACAGGGGAGGAAATGCCGCGCCAACTCAGCAAGGACCCTGCCTGATGACTTGGTCCCGGGGTATCTTGCACAGGTGAGAGGGCAGCAGGCCCAGGACAGAGGGCAGTACCAAGAAGTGCCTCTGGTGATCCTGCTTGGCTTTGAGTACTGTGGAACTTCAAAGGCACCCTGTTAATGGACAGCATTTCTTAAAGCATGGCTGAGAAGGAAGTGGTGGATTCCTAGGCAAGCCCGGGGGCTATGTAGAGGCTTGGGGACGGTGCCCAAACTTCTGAGCCTCAATTTCCCCATCTGTCAGGTTGGGGAGTGTCCCTCTGCCTGCCAGTTTCCTGAGGCTCATGAGGATACAATGAGTAGGGGTTTTGCAGCCCAGGAGGACCTGGCATTGAGATCAGTGTGCTGCACTCAGCTTGTCAACAAACAGCCAACAACAGGTAGACAGGTGGATAAACACGCTGGGCCTCGCTCTGACAGCCAGGCTGCGGCATTCCTGCCCTGCTCACTGTGCTGAGCGTGTGGCCACTCTAAACCACAGGCGCTCGCAGGGCCATCTGCCTGATGCTCACTGTCCCTTCCAGCTCTGCTGGTCTGACTCCGGCCATGAAGAGGTTACCAGCACAGCTGGGGTCTCAGCCCGTCATCTGCTACCTCAGCAACTTGCCTGGCAGTTGGAGAAGAGCTGAGTGGGTCCCTCTGGGGTATGGTATGTTTGGGGGAAACAGTGTCCTCCTTACACACCAAAAGCACCAGACCCAAGGACTTCTGGGACCCTCAGTCAGGTTTGAACAAGCTGGAGTTTCCTGGCAGAAGTAGCGCTCCAAGCTAAATGATGGGCAGGAAGGGAACACAGCCACCCCATGGAAAGGACCTGTCATCCTCTTGTGTGTTCTAGAACAGAGCTTCTCAGGACGATGTTCTCTGGCATAACTGGAGATGTCCTATCCTCAGTGTGTCCTCCGTGGTAGCCGCGAGCCACCCGCAGCTCACATGCTTGAAATGTGGCCAGTATGGATGGGAAGCTTGACTACACTTAATTTCCATGAGTGTAAATTTAGCCACATGTGTCCAGAGTTTACTCTTGACCAGTACAGTTCTAGAATGTGTCTGCTAAGTGAGACACTGTGTGGCTTCTCTCTGAGCCACGACAGCACTGCATAGAGAGGGTTCTGAGGCCTCCAGCATCCTCGCTACAGATGGTGAGGTCCTGACCACGGTATTGACCAGGTGGACAAAGGGAGCTGGTTGCTCTCAAACACTGGCCACAGTTGGAGTTTGGGTTTTTTAGGCATGGTACATCCATAGCTCCAGTGTAAAATAAGAGCAATAGTCATTCCCCTTTTATTAGACATTTGTGATCAGCAGTATGTTGTTTACAGAAGAGGAAACCGTCCTGGAGAGGTGAGGTGATTTGCCACAAGACCATACAGTGTCTCCCACCTCATCACGTTGCCAGCTCCTTGTGTCACAGCATAAAGGACTAGTCCAGCTTTGTGGCGAAGGATAGCCTGATCCTGAGAGACTGGGGCGGTGGGCTGCGGAGCATGGCTTTTCGTACTCAGGCTTCTCTTTGTCAGACCACCTCACAGTGCTCTCCAGATGAGACACCTTCCCCTCTGTCCTGTCATGTGGCCTTCACTCTGGTGGCCAGGGAAGCAAGTAACCTCCCAATAGACAGCTGTGTGAACAGGTTTTGAAGGATCGAATGACCTGCTCAAGATTCCGCAGGGAATTGGCCAGTCCCGCTGCCGCCAGAAAGCAAGACAGGCGCAGTGGCTCTGTCTCCCCCACCTCAACCCTCCCTGCCATGCTTCCACTTCCTGGGGCCACTCGCCAAGTGCACAGGCCACGCCTGTGGCACACTCTTGTAACTGGCTTCCAGGAGTGGCATCCTCAGACCTGGGCAGGGCCCGGATGGGGTGGTCCGTTCAGCAGGCAGGGAGCTGACAGGCCTTAATAGGCACATTGTCCCTCACGGCTGAGCGCCGCCCGGCCACTTCCTCACATGCCTCGTGCTGGATGAGCTCATGTCTGAGGCTGCGGGCGGCACGGGAGAGCCGAGGCCGGCTGCAGGGAGGCCCAGAGGCCGGCGAAGCCCGCGCGGGCTGGGGCCAGCAGAGTCGTGAAGCGGAACGTTGTAATGAGCGACGCCGGCTGGATTTATGGGGCTGCGCACGTGCGCCTGGCCTTCCTGCGAGGGCCTCCGCATGGGAACAAAAACAAGTCCTGGCCTGAGACCGGCGCGACTGGGTCTTAACAAGAGCCCACTAATTACGGGAAGGCCCCAGCCAGGACCCCAGCCGGAGGAGCAGCAGAGCTTAGGGCCGGTTCCTGTGTCAGTTTGGGCTTTGCTGGAGTCCTGGGTCTCTGCCCAGCAGGAAGCACAAACGCTTAGGGCCCCAGCCTACAGACCAGAGCTCCGCTACTCATGGCTTTGAGGCCTAGGGGGAAAAGTGCTGATCCAATCTCCTCACTTACCTTCATCTGTAAAGTGGGAGAAGGCACTTTTCAAGGCCGAGAGGAGACAGTATGATGGAATACAGAAGAGCTTGTGTCAGGGTTAGTCATTCTTTGCTTTGAATTCTTGTTTGGTGACGTTCTGGCTGTGTGGCCTAGGTAAGTCATTTGCTTTTCTGATCCAAACTTGCCTGGAAAATAGGAATACAGGGTCACTACAGGATTTGGGGAGGATTCAGTGAAATGCCATGCTCCTCAGTCTACAGTGCAGAGTGGAGGTGGCACGTGCCTCTCTCGGTGGACTCCATAAAGCTCCTCCTACCATGATGACTCTGCTTGACCCTGTAACAGACTGGGCCGCAAAGAGTGAGACTGACTTCCCATCAGGGTCATGTGCAGAACCCAGAAGGGTTGCAGGGCTGGTCTAGAGAAAGGGGCTTCTTGAGGCCTGTGTGTGTGTATGTGTGTGTAGGGTGACCAGGACAGGCTAACAGTGGCCTGCCAAGAACATACTCTTGTGGCCAGTACCCTGGTCTATATGATATGTACACCCAAGCTCCCTGGTGCTGGGCAAGGCTCTGGGCATGACTCCAGAGTCCCTTCTGTAAACATTTTCCATTGTCCTCCCATTTATTTGTAGTACGGATTGAGTGTCTAACAAAGGTCCCTCATCCATTCCTTCCTAAATCTGGAGCCACACAGAGCAGAAGTACCAGAGGTTGTGAGATCTGGGCTGCAGGCAGCAGTGTGGCAGGAGAGGACAGAGGTGGTACTTTGCACCCACATCAGACTCAACTCTGAAGCTGCTGTGTTCTTATAGGAAGTGAGATGTGTTACACTGAGTGCCACCCCAGGTTCACTTCTTCCAGGCAATCGTGTGGGGAATGACCCTGACAACTGGGTCAAGCCCATTGCTGACTACGGGCCTTTGAGTGGCAGTGATTCACACAGCTGCCGTGGGTCCTCTGGGTGAGGTAGGATAGTGCAGCGGTGCTCAGGCACCACCCTGCCTTTGTGGAGGGCAGGGTCTCCCTCCCTTGACTACTGATGCATCCCCAGAGCCTACTCCAGGGGTGCCCAGGGCTGGGGAATGTATACAGCATGGTGGTCAGTAGTGCGCAGGGTGGACAGCGAGAGGTCCCCTTGTTCTGACAGCAAAGTCAAGGCAGGCTTTGGTGGAGGTGGAGGGAATGTCTCAGAGTGGGACTGTGAGGTCGAACAAGGCCTGGCAAGGAACGGGGACATTCTAAGGGCTGCAGTCAAGGCACGAGTGGCCCTGCAGAATGAGGACAGGTGACCGATGAGGGTGGAGTGACAGGCCCCTGGAGGGGTGAGGAGCCTGCTCCCCAACTTCCTCAGGTCTTGGCTTGCTTCTCTGAGCAATGGAGACTAATACCACATCTCAGGACACTGTGAAGGTTAAAACACAGTGTGTGTACATGTGAAGTCATAAAGGGCTCAGTGGGCTGTGCTGATGGTTTGGAGATGTTGCCCAGCCCTGAGATGGCTGGGGACACATGGACATAGGCATGGGGCACTGAGACAGGGACCTCCTGCCCAGCAGCATTTCTCCAGTGCAACCCTAATGAAAGCTGTCAACCTCCTCTCTGTTGTTTGCATTTGCCCATAATTAAGGCAGTGGTCTGTCAGGGACATGACTGACTCAGTATTACGAGTACTGTGAGTTCAGTGGAGGTTCCTTAAAGTTACCCAGTGTTTCCCAGAGATGGTGTTTCCTGGAATGCAGACTCAGGGCCAAGCGCACTCTCTGGTGGGGGAGAGGGGCCTGTCAAGGTGGGACTCCATAGCCAAGACCTCCATGGAACCTAATGAGGGGCTGCTGGGCTTCAATTATGCACTGGGCCCTGGCCTACAGTGTTTGACTGACAGCTCATTACCCTGCTGCCATTTTGGGGCAGTGGAATTTAATCTCCCAGATGGGAAGCAAATCAATTTGCCCATCCACTGCAGCTGAGCCTACTTGAACTCAACTCTAATTTATTCTCTTAAGCTTAGGAAGCCTTGTTGTTTCAAGGTAGAGAAATATCGGGTTTCCCAGCCAGCCTGGCCAGGGAGTGCACAGGCAGGCGTGCTGAGGTCATGGCTGGAGTCCGACCTGAGAGAGCCATGGTGCTCAGTAGGAGCCTGTGTCCAAAGGAGCTGGGCCCTTGCTCAGCATTCCAGGGTCCTGAACGGGAAGAGGGAGGCCATGTGACGGTGACTGACGGTGATGTTGTTGGTATTAGAGTCACTGCCCAAGAAGCGCTCAGAGCCAGAAGGGGCCCCTGCCAGCAAGGCACATTTGCCCTCCTCTCCCTGTGTATTAGGGCTATTATTCCGCACAGGGATCATCTTTGCAGTTTCAGGACTTGGAGTCGTCTTGGGACCCAAAGCATGGGTGAAGTTCCCTGTGACACGGGAAGTTCCTGCTCTCTGGCCAGCAGGACAATCAGAGGGCTTGTTGGTAGAGAGCTGTCTCTCAGGACTGTGTGTGTGTGTGTGGGGGGGGGGTCACAGTGCAGCATAGATGCTGTGCCTGGCAGCCCCTAGCAGGCATCCCAGGAGGCCTGTACTGAGGACAAGGCTCAGGAGAAAGTCTCAAGGAAAAATGTTAGCTCTGTGTGATGGGAGACAGCTCCAGATTTCTGCTCACGTTGGAAGGATGTTTAATTGCATGTCCCTGAATTCTGGCCTCCACCAACATGGACTGCTCTGGGTCTCCCAGTGTGGAGGTGAAGGGGTGTGTGCACCTGGGCATGGGCCAGTTCTGAGGGAGCAGAGGAGGAGGAGGGAAGGGGCCTCCAGTGGCTGTGGCAGTGTTTCTAAGACACTCGTCCCTGGCGTCTGACAAAGCAGCAGGGCTGGGTCGGTTTTCAGGGGTCAGGGAAAGGCCGGTCTATTTACACACCTTTGCCAGGAGCACGGAGGGTGGTGAGCAGCCGGGATTAATGAGCAGCATTATTGCCTCGCCTGTCAGGAGGAATCACGTGATCATATTTTGATATCCACGCCCCCAGAAGCAAATACAGCCCAGACTAGAAATAGAAGAAAAGCCCACGAATAGGCAGCCTCACCCCTGGTCATCAAGCGTTTCCTTTTCTTTTCAGGGGGAGTGGGTCCCAGGACCCCTCCCCACCTTAGCGTCTTTTTAGGCCGATTCTCAAAGGCGGCTCCGAGGCCAGCTCCAAAGATAACTCCAGACAGTGGAGCTGGCCGTGAAAATTAAACATCACAATTGCTAAAGAGTAAATAGGCCAAGCCTTCCCCTCAGGACCAAGGTACCTGATGCTGCAGCCTAGTGATAAATAAGGAAACGCGAGGCTTGCCTGTACCCGCCCGCCCAGCCTCAGCAGGGCTCCTATCTCCCCAGAAAGCCCAAGCACTGACAGCCTGGGGCCCTGGGGTTGGGAGGGTTGGGATTTGGGAAATCAGTGTTTCATTTGTTTTAAGCCCAGGTTCTCTTTCGTCCTTTGGTGTAAGCTAGCTTGTCGGTCAGGACCAGCTGTAGCTGTGAGAGTATAAAATCGCCTAACTTTGAAAGGGAGGAAGGATTCTGCTGGACAGACAAACCCACGGGTGGACATCTCTAGAAGCTCAGCCAGAGACTGGAGCAGAGCCAGGATGGAAGTGGCCTGGGCCTCTGAGCACAGAGGACGCTGGGAGCTCCCCAGCTAGGGCTGGAGGAGCCGCCTATGTGCCAGCTTGTTGTTTGTCATCCACTACTTGGCTCTATCGGCCTAGAAGCTTCTAACCTTTCCTACAAAGTCTAGCCTTGAAAACCTCTGGGAACATTCTGAACCAATGAGCAGAACACCCTGCTCTAAGCCTGTCACTGGGCAGAGACGTCATCTGACCTGGCTTTGTCGGAGGCTCCTAGCCTGGGGCCTCATAGTAAGCTCCTTAACTCCAGCTAACCACTGTATTGCTTAAATACACATTTCCATTCATCTTCCATCCAACAGGTTGTTTACACCCCAGGGCCAGCGTGATGAAGCAACACACACTGCCTAACTAGAGAGCAGAATATTTATTACAGCATATACCAAATGAGAACCCAGCTCCAGGAGGATGCAGAGAGCTCTGGTTATAGTGGGAGGGCTGGGTTCAGATATCAGCTCCGCCTTACACAGACGTGTGACCTTTGGAGACATGCTTCACCTCCCTCTGTTCTGTAAGAGATGGTGCTATATGCCTTGTAGCGTGGCTAGCAGAGCAGATGAAGTGGTGTAGAGGACACACACAGAGTGGTTATCGCTGTCAGTTTGGTCCCAGTTGCAACCACAGTGCTTTTAGAGTCCAGATGTGATGTACAGAGGCTCATGGTGAAGTGCTGAGAAAATCACCTGGATTATTCAGGGCAGAGCCCAGCTGCTGAGGGCACGGGCTGTTCTTCAGAGCTGGTCTTGTCTTCTAGGGCCACTGTCGGATCACAGGAGAAAGGGGCTCTCCTTCCTAGCAACCCCTGCCAGGCTGTCTCCAACAAATCGGGGTGGAGGGAAGGGCTGGAGAACAACGCTGACCTCAAGCTTCTGCAGGGTTTCCTCAAAGTAATTTCATTCTTGGTAGGTAAATCTTACTAATTGCAAGCTTTTCTTTGAAATAGAGGCACATGGGCATTTGAAGAGATTCCTCACAGTCAAACCGATTTTTTAATGTAATGAGTTTGTCCTCTCTTAAATATAAGGCTGATTTCACAGAACGATTTTTGATCACAGTTTGAAAAACTGAGTGGTTTAGAGATGATGGAAATTCTAGGCAATTCATGGGCTTTCTCTTGGTTTCACTGATAAGAATTTCCTCACTGTGCCCACGTCTCAGGAGCATAATGCATTCTGAATTATTCTGAGTTTAGAAACAGGTGATTATGATAAAAACTACATGCAAAGCCTGAAAAATGCAATTTATTCTTTTGTGCAAACACAAGAGCAGAAAAACTGGTTCCTCGTTTCTCTAGGTATTTTCCCAAACCTTTGAGCGACATCTAGTGGAGGATCTTGGGAACCTGCAGCCTTTGCTTCTACGGTACTTCTTCAAAGTGAAGGAAATGTGTCACCGAGAAGCCATTTAACCTCACTTTCTTCCAGATGGTCCAAAGTGGCCTGAGATGGACATTTTAGTATCTAGAAATGCCACCAAGGTCAAATGGACTCTTTCGTTGCTGATTAGCGATCCTTCAGGGCTGTGTTACTTTGAATGTTAGTGAGTAGCAGTGTGGTCCTAAGTATCTTCGTTCTGCTTCAGTGTTCTCCGCAGTAAAGTGTATGTAAAGATCAGCCCTGCCTTAGGGTATTGTTGCAAACAGCAAACGAAACGATGCCCATGTCAGTGCCTGGCACGCAGCAAACACCAGTATCAGCAGCTAACAGGATCCCTCTGTTCATCCTTTACCCTCCCTGCAGAGTCTATCTGTAGAAAAAATGCTCTTGGTGGATGGCGGGCGGTGTGGTATGTCCAGACAAACAGCTCCCAGGTATTATTATGAAGTGGTATAATTTTAAGATGCATTCTTTAAAAAGAATCAATGCCAGGTGTTTCTCTCCTCTCTCTCTCTCTCTCTCTCTCTCTCTCTCTCTCTCTCTCTCTCTCTCTCTCTCTCTCTCTCTCTCTCTCTCATAGCCTAATCAAGAAATGGGAATACATAATCTAAACCCAGCATAGATTTTGTTAAAAAAAATTTAAGGTTCTTAGTAATACCTGACACTTGGAGGAAATTTGAAAAAAACTATTTTTCAGGTTTGAGTTAGAAGTGGTTGCCTTTTCACTGAACGGAATGGTGTATTAATATTCCAGACCAGTGTCCATGCTCTAGGATATTGCATGTTTCTTCCTGTTGAGTCTGCTCTTGAAAGAATCACTTTTGGAAGAGTTGGAAGACGGCTTCTGTGCATTTTAGGCAAATTTAGATTAAGGCACAAACACTTTTTGAAACAAAGTGTGTCTGTTGCTAATGTACTTTAGCTACTCTGATTTTGCTGGGATCTCTCCATAAGCTGTATGCTAACCAGGCTGGGCTGTGAGAGGGCAGGCTGAAGCTGAGGCACCCTGAGGAGCATGGCGGCTTGCCCTTGCACAACTTCAGGAGGCTCTCTACCAGGGACCTCATGCCCAACAGTACTCACAGAGAGCATGAGGTTTCTGCAGCTCCATTTGGCAAGTGCCCTGGTACCTGGACCCAGTCATGAGCCACCTGGCTGAGGGGCTGGCTGGGAGTGGGGCTGGGCTCAGGCTGAAGCTCTGGCTGGTGTGTGCCAGCCTGCCACATTTTCAGCCATGTGGCTTTCCATGCATTGCCACCCTCATCTGTGAAGGGGACAACACCTTTGCCTATGGTCACAAGACTACAAGACAGACTATATGAATTCTCTACACACCTCGAGGACCAGGGGATGAGCCCACCTGCTGCCCCTGTGCAGCCTCCTGCGGGGTGGGCTGCCCTTCCCTTCTCCTGTGATGACAGAAGTCGACCTAGAACTTGCCACCCACAAGCACAATAACTTGAAACATGTCAGTCACGACAACAGTTTAACATTTTACTAAATCACACAAATTCCAAATTGCAAATATAATTAAGGACAACAGATCCTGTTTTGCCTTTTAAATCTTTCATTTTCAAATCCATCATTAAGACAAAAAGTAAACAAAAATTAGGTCTGTTCAAATTCATGATTTTTCTTCTGAGGAAAAAAAAACATAGTAAAAAGAATGCCACTGGGTGTACAATAAAGCACCACAACACACAGATACAGATAGGGCTTCTCGACAGGTAAAAGGGGCTGTTCTCCCACTGCTTTGTGCCAATCAGGATTTCATTAAAATAAAACTATAAAATCTCCTAGGTTACACTAAGTCAGACACGGTCTGGAACACAGTGCTTAACAACAGTAATGCCAACTATCAGTGCTAACGTAAAAACATTTTAGAAGGGGTCAAAAACAATTAAACTGGAAACCAAAACCTTATTTTGCCTAGATGAGCAAAACTGAAAATGAAAGGGTTCTCGCCTCCCTGTAAAAGTGAAGGGGATTTTTTTTTTCTTGTGAATCAGAGGCGGGGGACAGCATGTGCTGTTTCTGGAGGTCCTCAGCCTAGTTGGCATCAAGCTTGGCCATTTCCTGCACGTAGATGCCTATACTCTCACTGTCAAAGAGCACGAAGTACACCGTTTTGATGGAGGAGGACATTGTAGACACAAAATAACTGGAGATGGCCTTCAGGATGAGCTGGGCGGCTGTCTGCTTCGGGAACCCATTCCTGCAGAGAGAGAGAGCACACACTCAGCAGCCAGGTCACCCAATGATGGGAGCTGCTGTGGGAGGCCCAGGGCCAGGCCAGTGACCACGGAGCTGCTTGTGCACAGGTGTGAGGACACTCATGAAATGGACGACCGGCAATGGCACAGCCGAGCCATGCAACAGAGCATCAGCATGCCTCTGGCACCACACCTCTGACACCAAGGTAGCCAGCAAGCAGTGGGAAGGGTTTTGGTTTGGGCATTAAACAGTCCAAGGGCAGTGCAAGCTCTTCCCATCTTCCCTGCACTAGGCACTAGTGTGGGGCCTAGCCCATACAACCGGGGCTCCTGCTGCTCCCAGAGCGTACCAGCATCAGAAATGGCTGGAGGTTCTGTTCTGTGGGAAGGTACTAACCACTGTCCCCACACGGAAAGGTGACACCATTCACACCAACCTTTGTATTTCATGGTTTCAAGGGTTACTGGCGTAGAATCCACTCCCAGCACATATACACTGATGCCACCCTAGTTGGCAGGGCATCAGGGGCTGTGGGGATAGAACTCCTTGGGGCTCAGTGGTCCTTTCATTTGGGGACATCATCCTAGTTTCCAAATGTGATAACCTGAAGCATTGTAATAATTTTTGGAGCAAGGAGGTCAGAACTTCAATGGGTCATGGACCCAGTACTTGGGGGCAAGAAGCTTGGCACTCACGGCTCTGTGTGGGCCTGAGCTGTCCCCAGTCAACACTGACAACTCAGGGCACCCAAAGGAAAGTGGCAGAAACAAAACACCTTCATGCTCTGTGGAAATGACATGGCCTTGGCACCAGCAGCCAGATTCTGGAACCTGGATCCCACTATGCGGTTAATCACACTGAGGGTGAGGGTGAGGGCTCATGTTCACAAGGATTTGGTTTTGGTACTGAGTTGTCAGCCTGCCTGAGCCGAAGAGCCTGCTGGCATCTGAAGTGGGCAGGCCTGCCCTCTGGGCTGGCCCCCCTATTAGGGGCCAGATGGTAGGTTGGCACATGGGTGCAGTGAGAAGTTCAGTTTTAAAGCACAGGTTAGTCCCCTGGAGAGCTGCACACATTCCCCTGCCATCAGCACTGAGCACACCATGTGCCCACAGGAGAAAACTCTGCTGGGATTTGCTGGGAATTGTACAGAGCTTCATCCACAGCACGACTGTGGAGAAGGGTGTCCGAGGAATAGAGCACCTTCTGAGAGGACAAGGGGTGTTGGCCCAGGTATGTTCTCAGCTTAAGGCCATCGAATGGGTGTTGCCTATGGTCAGGGCTCCTTCACACACAGATGCTCCTCAGCCAAGAAGAGCATGGCTCAGTTCTCTTAGCCCTTACAGCTTCCTCCTCAGAGACCTGGTGGGTCGAGGAAATGGGTGAGCCTGGCTAGAGGGGAAGTGGGGACTGTGCAGGACAAGTCTTTGATAAGCATGCGCAGAGTGCCTCTGGCACCCATGCCTACTCTCCGATCTACCAGCTCAGCCTGACACAGCTGCTGTGACTATTCACAGGCTTTGAGAACAGGGCAGATTTCCTTGAAGATCCACGTCAGGAACTGCTGGAGAAAGAAAACTTAATCTTTCAGCATGGCAAGCTCTGTCCAGTTGTGGCTGGGCTCCCATGTCCTACCCCAACCTGTGCTGGGGCCAAGGGAAGCTGAGGGCTTCTGGATGCCGTACATATCTGTGGACATTACCTAGATGCACCAGGACTGAGGGCTGTGAGGAGCCACTCTCTGTACTTAAGTCGAGGACCACATTCGGGAAGGGTGCCTGCCTGCCTGCCAGCCTGCTGACCTCACGCCTGCACAGGTCAGCTGGGCTGAGGAAGGGCCAATGGAATGGTGTGGAACGGCAGTGTCCTGTGACTGCATGGGCACCCTTGGTCTGTGTGTCTGCCCAGGACACTGCAGCTGTAACTTTGTGACCCTGGCCCATCCTCCCTGACTGCATGGGAGGCTTGATGGTCGCTCCTGCCGGGTCCAACGCTTTTGACACAGACTCTCAGTCCTCGGCCTTGGACCCCTGATCCAGGGCTTGAGACTTCCATCAAGCGAGTATTTTCTGCCCTTATGTCACAGTTCTCTTACTCCAGCCAGCACCAGAGACACGGAGGGCTTGCTGGGTGGAGTTTGTCAGGCTCTCCCTGGACTTTCTGATCCCAGAGGCCAGGGACCACTCTGAGAACTGCTGTTCTACATGGAACCAGCATGGATTTTATAAGCCAAGCTCACACAGTAATAAACTCACCAGTTGGGAGGAAGGTAAGGATCAAAGGTTTTAGATCAGCAGTTCCTGCACCAGCAGGACCTGTTAAGAGGCTGTCCTTCCGCCAGAAGGTACCCAACCTTCAAGGCTGCTGCTAGGAATTGATGAATCTGAATTTGTTTTTAGAAAAATCTCATGTTGACAAAGCAACCCCCAAGCAGCTCAGGACCATGCTGGCTGCCAGGCAGAGAGGAGTGGCACAGGCAGCAGATTTTTTTTTTTTTTTTGAGACAGGGTCTCGCTTTGTAATTCAGGCTGGCCCTGAGCTCACTATGGTGCCCAGGCAAGCCTCAAACTCAGCAATCCTCCTGCCTCTGCCTCCTGAGTGCTAGGATTACAGGCGTGAGCCACTACGCCCAGCTAGGCAGCAGCTTTCTTAACAGTTTTCAGGTCAGCCCACAGAGTGCCCAGCCGCGTCAGTCAGATGCAGCTATGATGCAGTGGAGGCATCTGCTGCTCCTGCTTGGGTTTCACAACAGCCGCACTCTCAGTGGCCACGCAGTAGCTCAGGTGCACTGGTCCCAGCTCAGCTATGTCCGGCTGGCTGGGCAGCTGTACCATTCCAGGGAAGAGAAGCACAGCAGGTAGCAGTGCTAGAGTTCCCAGTGCCACACAGGATCTGCCACCCACAGCCCTCCAACTGTCCTTGACACTGGCCCATTCAGGAGTGGGGAAGCAGCATACAGAACAATCCATACAGTACCAACTGCTCCTCCTTCTCTAAGCAGATGGTCTCTGAGGTTCTTTCCAAAGGCTAACAGTACAGCACAGCCTGGATGTGTGACAGCTATGCCTCTGTGACTGTCACTGTAGTAATATTAACAATACTGGCCTCAGGCCCCAAAGAGTGTTTTCTAAAGCACACTGCCAGGTGTTCCAGGGCACTGTCTGTCCTGACTGCATGCAGCAGCACTGCCCAGGCTTGCCAGTATAGTGCTGACCCCCACCTGCCTCAGGAGAGCCTCTTGGCTATCTGCATAGCCACAGTCTGTCTGAATGGCCATTCCTACTTAGTCACATCTCTGTCCTCCTCTCCAGCTCAGTCTGTGGTCTAGGACAGTCACCTGCCCTCTGGCTGCACAGTCTGCCTTTCAGAAGGGAGCAGATACCACAGAGTAAGACGTGAGTGACAAAACCAGATTGGGGTTTCTGAACCCCAGATGCCTTGGGTCAGGGCATCACTTTCTTCACTGGAAGTCCTTTAAGGCTGTACTTCATGAGAATGCTGCTGCGGCTGCCCCAGTCCCCATCCATGCTCCTCTTCCAGTCCCAACCTGTCCTGTGAGTTGTTTTTGCCCTCAGTTCCTGCTGGTGCATGGTCTAGGTCTCAATCCCACTACTCCCTGCTCAGGCCTTAAAGCTGGGTTTGAGCTGCCCCTAAAGTCATGTCAATTGTGTGCCCAACAGTCTTGCTGCAGATTCCTAGTCTGCGCTTCCCTAAATGAATGTAGGGGCCCCGAAGGCTCTCTGAGTGCGATGTCCTCGGGTCAGGGTGTTCAGTATGGCTGGGGGATGTAGGAGGGTTGTTTGTCCTCCCTGGATATGAACCTGAGGGAAGGTTCAAGCCCCTCCAACCCTGCTGGGCCTCCTCACTTGTGGCCTCACTAACAGCCATGCTTTCTGGGAGCTCAACCTCCAGGAACAGGGCAGGCTAAGCCATGAGGCGAGGTCCATGGGGACTGGAGCTCCACTTGGACAGCAGCTACAGCCTGGGCAGGGAGGGGCCCAAGCAGCTGTCTTTTGGGAACAGGCTGGGAACTTGCTCTTGATGGCTGGGTAGGTGGACTCTTTCTGCTATCTGCGTATCTTGGCTCAGTAAGAGATGGGGTAGGGCAGATTGGCTTAGAAGTGGATGATGTGGGAATCGCCTGTCACCCCAGATGTGGACACTTTGCTGCTGAGTTTAGGTTTCCCCACTGTGCTGCCCATTGTCCTCCATCACTTTCCCCAGTTTTCTGGCCTTTTGAGTGACTGCCTGTTTGAATCTGTCCTAGCCAGAGGCCACTCCATCCACAGTAAAGACCTGCTGAGTGCAGTGGAGTCCCAGAGGAAGAATACAGAAAGGTGATGGCACCTTACACCAAGCCAGGGAAGGGATGAGGCAGCCGGAAAGCCACAGCTCTGCAGGTACACAGAAGCTAATGAGTAGCTCCTGTCAGCTCAAGGCCTTGAAGCTAGTTTCTGCCTTTGCTCTCTACTCTAACCCCGATGCCTGGAGTGTGGAGAGGTCAGGAATGCTCAGGTGAGAGCTGTGCGAGGGCTCCACTGCCCCACTGTAGGATCCAAGGTGAGTTCCTCAACCCTTCTATGCTTCAGTCTCTATTGCCGATGAGCTTAAGAACAGGGCTCACCTCTGAGGTTTGCTCTGGGGTAATCGCAGGTAAAGGGTTTAGCAAGTGTCCAGGGGTGAGTGAATCCCGATAAATGGAAGCTTAAGCTACACAAAGTCGTCCTCCTAGAAATCTCATAAATCTAAGGATAGTTTAATCAAAGCCCCTGAGACAGCCATTCCATGCATACTGCCCCAGAGAGGGGGGTCTCTAATGTCAGACAGAGCTTGGTGAATAGGGTGTTCATAAATACTGTGACCGGAATGGCTGTGGTTATAAGGGGCAGGGCTCATCTACCACCAGTCAGACTGACAGGCTAAAGAAGCAGGCGGCACCTAGGTAGGGTCCCTTCAGCCTTGAGAGCAGCAGAGGCAGGGCCTCCTCTAGAGAAAATGCTTCCTACTCCTATCCAGGTTTGCATTTATATTGTTAAAATTCAGCATGATTCTTAGGCCAGAGACACTGGATGCCACAAACAAGCAGCTTTATTTCCCCTCCTAACCCCCTGTGATTTACTGGCTGGCTCTGGTGTAATCCCATTCTTTCCTCATGAAAGGAAGGCAGCTGTTTCCACGGCTGTGGGACAAGGTCTGCCTGACAGATGTGGGCCCAGGGAGCACGGCACATGTGCTGCCTTTAGCATTTTGCCCTCTTAAAAGCTTTCAATTGATTATTTTAAAAAACTTTTTACTCCATGAAAAATGTAAATAAGTTTGTAATAACAGATGCTCTTTTATGAGAATTACTTTTATGCTTCAATTAAAATTTTCCCAATAGCCATATGAAAGAGCGTGAAATTATTACCTCCAATAAAGGGTCCTATTGCCTCGCTCTTCGGAAGCACCTTTCATCAGAGTAGATCAAAGTGCATCCAATGCACTAATTAACTGAGCCTCAGAGCCCCATCTGTGAGGAAACGCAGTCCCTAAGGCCTCACTAGTTGTGAAGGAAGGTAAGGGAACAGAAAGGTTGAGTCATTTATGAAATGTCACACAGATACTGTTGAAGGATAAATCTTCTCTGGGGAGGATGGGAAGGTCGGAGAAGCAGGAAGCAGGTCTACTTAAGCTTTGATCCACTTTGTAAAGTAAAAGTATGGTCTTGAATCTACTTTGGGACTTGCCCTGGCACTAAAATATTTCCACAGCTCTAGGGAAAGTTGAGTCACTGGATGCTTGGTGACCACCTTGGGAATGCCAGGGCTCTTAGAGCTGACTGAAAGACCTTTTAGGTGTTCTACCTCCTGATAAGAGATCAGGCTAAAGGCTAAAATGGGACTGAAAATATGATGGCACCCAAGACAGGAATGTGAGCAGGAGTCCCAGCCCATTCCCTCACACTGCTGGGCAGCTGAGTGCGTGTGCAGAAGCTCTGACACTGGCTTGCACTTGCATTTGGAACCTTCGTCTCTTTCACAGCCCTCCTGCGCTAGGGGCCAGGCCAGGAAAGGTAGCTGGGAAGGCCTGACCCTGGCCCTGAGTGGCTTGCTCCAAGAGGTAGTGAAGGGCTCCAGGGTCAGGCACAGTCCCAGCTCTCTACCAGTGGGTCCTTGTGACCATGTGCGACTGTCTGGGCCAAACAGAGTGAACCATGGGAGAATGGTAGCAGGGTCTGCCTGTGGACAAGGCAGCAACAGGACAGAAGTCACTCAGACCTGGGGTGGGGCTAGCACTGGAGGCAAAGAATGCCAGTGCTGGGAGAACTACAGGGACTGTCTAATAGGAAAAAACAAACTACTTGCTGGGCCCCTTGACAGTGTGAAAGGGAAGTGTTAGGGGAAGAGCACTTCTCAGCTGTGGCGCTGGCCTGAGGATGGCTACTCAGGCTTGCCTGGGGCTCAGGATATGTCACTGTTGCTGCCCATCAGCTCTGCCTTCCTTGGGTACCAGGCAGCAGAGGCAAGTTCTCCATTTTAGCTGTACAGCAGTCTGGGCATGGGCCTCTTGGCCCCACATGCTAGTAAGCGCAGCTTCTAAAGGCCTTTTCTCTGTTTCAGGACTCGATCTCCATCCTTCCAGAAGCCTGTGACTTACAGCCCTGGCAAGTAGGACCCTGGGGAAGTGACAGGTAATGGGACCCCATCTGTGAGGTAGCACTGCCCTGATGGGCCCCTGGATACTGCTTGCTGGCATTTGGAAGTGGGCATCCAGGGAAGGGTGGGTGCAGCAAAATCCTCCCCTCTTAAAAGACTATACTTCCAGCAGGGTCCTCTGGGTTGTCTGGGTGAAGTTGCCTTGGTGAGTCTACTTGAGGATCTCTGAGGGTATGGTGCAGCCAGGCTCAATCCTGTCAACAGTATCTCCTAACTGTTCAGTACCACCAGGTTATCATATCACACCCAGTTCATGGGAATGAAAAGGTCAGGAGAAGGCGTTGCCCAACACTGCAGTAGTCTGGAGGACAGATGACACAGTCAAGGGCTCATTATAGGAAGGTCACGCTACAGTATTCCTACATTCCATTCACACCTCCCATGCTCTGCAATGAAGTCCTAGTGTCCTTCAAAACTCCAAGACAGGCTCTGTAATCCCCATCAATGATGACACTTGCTGTCACAAATCAGGTTCTGTGTCATCCTTGGGCCTTGTGTCATACTGACAAAGGGAAGGCCCGAAGGCAGCCTGCAGAGGCCTCAGAGTGACAGTCCCACAGTTACAGGATAGGGGTACAGAGAAATGCACCTAAGATGGATATGATGACAACAGTGCCCCTACCTTCCACTGCCGATAGATGGAAACGCAATGGATTTCAGCTTCTTATCATCAGCCAGGGCCAAGCAATTTTTCACTGTCTTTTCCAGAAGTTCTTCACATTTGTCCGCACCCCAGACTGGGCTATTACAGTGGATTACAAACTTGGCAGGTAGGCCATGGCCTGCACTTACAGCGGCTGGAGGAGACAAGATAGAAACACACGTCACAGAGTGCCAAACACAGGCCCTCCCTGGTTCCAGGGTGTCTTTCATGGAGCAGCACAGCTGTCTGCTCTGACTCCAGTGTCAGCCTAGGCAACAGCCAGGACTTGTTCTCCTCACTCAGAGGGTGTGGAGGAGCCAGCCCCACCCTGGCAAGATGGCACATGGATGCAGCTTTATGGGAGGGAGGGAATGGGTGGATGAAAGGATGGATAGGTGCTGGGAAACCAACTCAGGCCCTTGCAGGCTGGCATGTGCCACTCAACTAAACCCTCAGCCTTATTTTTGACACAAGGTCTCATTATGTAGGGATCTGGCCTTGAACTCACAGTGATCCTCCTGACTCCACCTCCCCAGTGCTGGGATTATAGGTGAGTGACACAGGAGTTTTAACAAAGACTGCAGCAGAGCTTCTGTCCACCTTAGAAGCCGCAGGTGCTTCCAGAAGGCAGGGCCTCATGTATCCAACTCCACTGGATGTGTCAGATTGTGCACTGGTTACTATGAGGTGTCTCTCTGCTCTCACCACACCTATGAGGGCAGTCTCCCTGGGAGGCTGACAGAGCCCACTTGTGCTGGAAGGTGAGCCCATTTCCAGCTTCTTATGTTCTCATGGTTTGCCTCCCCCTGTCCTCTATGAGGACACAGCCTCAGGTCTCCGCCCAGAAAGCAGTTCCAAGCTCAGTGGGTCTGGTCAGGGTGAAGCTCAACATTCCACTGCTCAAGCTGATGCCCAAACCTGGAGGAGTGATGTGTGAGCAGTGTCTCCTGGTGCTACAGGGATACTCTAAACTGACAGTGAAGGCTCCGAGTTTGAATTGTGGCTCTGGTCTGCAACTGGGTTCAAAGCTTCGGGTAGAAGTGCTGCCCTACAGCACCCTGCCATTAGGTTTAATTCCCTCTGTCCACATATGAAGCCATTTCTCTATTATGCATGGGAAGGGGCTGGAAAGAAACATTAAGAGATTATCTCTGAGAATAGAAAAGGGATATATATATATAATATATTATATATATTATTATCTTTATACTTTAAAATATTTTCTAAAAATCTCTTAAAAACAAAAATAGCTGAAGCACCTAAATCTAATGGATTTGCTGCAGCCAGGCCTCTAGCTTCACCAGCACTTAGCACCAGGCTAGGCTGACTCCGACTGCACTGTGCTGAGGGCACTCAAACACTGCTGGAACCTGCAAAAGCCCAGAAGCTCCTGGCTGGCCTGGCTGGGTGCAGCCTTCCTCTGCACACGTGGGTCAGTGGTGGGACCATGTGCAGGACATCAGTGCTCCTCCTGTCATGTCCCTTAGAGGGAAAAAAAGAAGTGCCAAAGCAGAGATCAAGGGCTCAGATCAGTAAAGGGAATGCTACTTGTTTACCCCGAACAGACCCCAACAGCAGCCCTCGATGGGGGCTGTGGTGGTCCTAGGAGGAAGAGCAGTAAGGCCTGGTGACACCACTGAGAAAGGACGTGTGGAAATGTTAGGGAATAGTTACTAAGATTCACTTTTAAAACAGAAGCAGGACTGACCAGCAGAACTGGCCTGGAGATAATGGGATGAGAGAAGAAAGGGAAGCCTGTCCTCATATGCAGCCAGATGCTACACACTGTGCCCTGCATACCCTGCCCACCTCAAGTGCCAGGTTTAGGCCTGCAGCTAGGGCTAACTTGCCTCTAGGTCTTAGCAATACTTCTCATGTCAGAATCCCAATCATTTTCTTTCCCTCTCCCATGAGGAAAGGTGCAAGTGGCAAATGAAAATGAAAAATATATTAAATATACATGTAATACAGAGGGTGGACTCATGATTATTAATATGCATCTCTCAACAACAGTTTTGCAGATGGCTCAGTATTACTGTCTGCAACTCCTAGCACTTAGATTTGCCAATCCCAGGTTCTATAATTCCTTAAAATTTCCAGGCTAGATGCCATGTAGAAGCTCTTTTAAATAATTTTAAAAATTACACAGGCTACTTCATGAAACTTAAGTCTCCTGACAATTTGTCTATGCTAAAATTCTTAAGCGGTAAAGCTCACAGGCTTTCCCCAGGATCACACACATCACGCCCAAATAAGCACAAGGGCTTCCCCATCTCACCTCCAGCTACTTCCAAGGGCCCATTTTTTTTCCGGAGTTCCAGAACAGCTTCCACAAACTCCTTGCCACCTTTCTTCTCCAGCGTGTTGCCTAAACAAGGACAGGGCAGGGTCAGAATACCATTCTGTGTCCTTTAACACACTGAGACATTTAGCACGTCAGGTGATTACATACTTTAAATGATCTGACTAGCTAAATTTCCAAAAGACTGCAAAACAGGAACTATGCTTTGGCTAATTCAGTGAAGTGAAATCTAGAAGGGATTTACCACAGCTCAGTAACCGCTCTGGCACAGTTGCATCTTCTGGCTGGCTGTGCTGTGCCTTATTAGAGTCAAACTAGGGATAACGATGCCAGATATTGAATGAGACGTCTGTTCCCAGCAAATACGCCTGTCCTGCGCACTCTTCACATGCGTAAGAAATCAGCTGGTGCTAGCTTCCAAGGCGAACACCCGCCCTGGGAAGAGACCCCAAATAAGGACGTCTGCAAAGCAGGAGATCATGTTCCTAGTGGGCAGCCAGCTCTCCTCCTGGCAGAAGGCCCAGAAGAAAGTGTTCATATTTGGCCACCTCTGGGCCAGCACTACATGCTTAGTTCCTATTTTGCAGCTTTGGCGTCATATGTGAATACAAAAAGAAAATGGCCTCAGACAGTATTTTCTTAATTATAGTAATGATTCAGAATCATTTTAGGGAAAGGAGGGCAAAATCAGAAGCAGAGCTTAAAGATGAACTTGTATGAAAGCTTAGAAGAATGAAGTCAGGAGAACTGTGCTTTCTTGATTTAGCGTACTTGCTAAGTTAATCATTTACTGCTATAAAAGCCAAGTTCCCAAACTACCAACATCTATGAGTTTTGGTTGAACGTCTCATAAAGTTACTGGTGCTCTCTTCATAGGGATCATCCTTTATGGCCTAGTTCTTCTTTAAGCTCTGGTTCCTCAGAACTGCACATTTTAAAGTACTTTTCCTCACAAGAGGATAAAATACTCCCCTTAAGATTCACCATTTGTCTTGAAATATTCAAAATGTACCTGGCACAATTCTGGAATTGGTCAGTCAAGGTGTACTGAAATATACCAGCCCAAATTCTCTTTGGATTCACACTGCAGTGACTAGTCTAATTCTATCAGCAAAATCTGCCTCTTTTCACATACTTGTTTTACAGAGAGCTAACCCCAGGAAATGTCTTAAAGGAAAAGGAAATATCCTGGGTACTTTTACAAAAAAGATAGGACCAGAGCTAATGGCAGGGACTGAAGCTGTCACTTCCTCACTCGCGAAGTCTGGGGTGTGTGGATGAATGCAACCTAGAGCCTGCTGCCCATCAGGAGCTCTTGGCTCTCTGCAGCTGGACTTTAGGAGAAAGAGAAACTGGTGCTTCAGGTGGGATCCTATGTTCCTTGTTATCTCAGACGGCTCTCATGTTTTCACCTGTCTGAAAAGCAGTGTGAACTTCACATGACAGGTTTCACTCCCAGAGACTTCCTACCTGCTGCTGCATGTTTGTAATGAAGTTACACATCAGAGGCAGCAGGTGAAGGATCATGTGCTGAGGGAGCTCGTCCCTGCTCTGCCCACCAGGAAGTAGGTGCAGCACAGACATGTTCACCTGAAGTACAGGTTCACCGGAAATATTCATGAGGCTGAGAAAGAGTGGCTAGATTTCAGGCCTAGTTTCTCCCCCATTCTCAAGCTTGAGGGGGAGGAAACCAGTATGTGATCGGTTGGACTGTTTAAGGTTCTGATTCTGTCATCTCTATACTTTGAGAACCAGGAAATTTGGAATAAAATCAGTTCTGTATTAATGAAGACTATCAACTCCTTTCTAGTTTAAAATATTTCCTAAGAAAATGGGCTGATGTATAATTAAAGGTGTTTTATCTTAGGAAGAGTGTTTACTTTAAAATACTTATAATTAAATATTACTTTAATTAGAAGTGAAATTACAAGTTAAAATAAACTTAATGCATTTCCCAAACTTAAAAATAGAATCCTAGGTTGCAGGCAATCAACCCACTTAGGACTTGACTCCTACACACACATATGTATGCACATGTTCAGGTAGACACACGTGTACTTTTTAACAAGAAACAGGCCCATTTTCAACCATATTGTCAACACTCTCATTGTAAGACTCTTGCTTTTTAGCCTTAACTTCAGGGTTAATCATAAAGCAATTGGCTTATTTGCCCCCAAGCATAAATGTGTTACTCCCATGAGAACAAGAACATTATTTCATGCTTAGAAAGCAGGCATAAGTATCAGTGTTCAAAACAGCCTAAGCGAAAATTTAGGCTTGGACAAATGTCAGGCTAAGCCTGTGGTCTATTTCACTGTTAGAAAGAACTTTTGATGGGTAAAAGTTAATCACTGGGGCTAAGCATTCCTGCACTCGAATTCCTTCTTCCAGCAGTCTCGGGACTCAGGAATTCACACCAAAAATCAGAACTGGAGTGATTATTTCCTAATTTCTTCTTTTCCCCTTTCACATATGAAAGTGGGAGCTGGGACCAATTGAAGCCATGTATAAGTCTGGTCTTTTGTTTTGGGATAGTGCAAGTTATCTGGGGTCAGTACTAGTTTGGACTGCGTTACTAAGGAAAGAAAGCATGGAGGTCAGCTTTGGAAGACTGGGTTCTTGCCCTGCCAGTCCTTCCTTCTTTGAGGGTTTTCTCTAGTGGGGTCAATGTCAGTGATGATGTACAGTATGACCCTGGGCAAGTTCTTGGGCCCACGTTGCTTGTATGTCCTTGCCTTGTGCCTATCAGATGGCTATGGACAAGCATGTCAGAGGAACAGAATTAGCACTACCATTATGCCAACAAGATCACAGTTTGGGAAGGACAAGGCTCTTCTAGGGAACAACTGGCTCTGCCTGTCCCTCCCCAGCTCGCTGCAGCCTCTCTTAAACAGTCCAGCTCTCCTAGAGTGTTTGATCCTGCTGAACATGAGTCTCACAGGTCACATCAGGTCAGCCAACTTTCTCTTCTCCCTGAGCCTGGGTGAGATACTTCTGCCCAAGGAGTTTCATAATTTCCATTTCATCAAATGCCTGGATGGCAGGAGGAACTCAGGCCTTAGTCACTCTCAACTAAAAGGAAGACAAGCTTTACCCTGTTCATTTATTTATTTGTCTCCAAATAAGTACCTCCCTCCTTGGAAGTTTAAGAAAGCAAACATCTTTCCCTTAAGCTGATGGTCTTAGGAGCACTTACACTGCTCCAAAATCTTGTGAAAAGGTGCCTAATTTCATGTTGCCCTGGCAGACTTGGCAAATCCTGACTTTCTATCCAGTTTTTCTTTCCATTCATCTCCAAAATCCAAAATGCTTAGGAGAGTAATAAGCTCAAATTATAGTGTCTGGGGAAGATGGCTAGTGAAAGCCTGCTACTGATGCAGAGCAGAACTGGACAGCCGTAGAATGCTCACTATGGCACACCCTGATTTCTTTGTTACTGAACTCTAATTACTAGCAATGTCACCATTCTCTTTGGAAGCTGGATCCACACTCAACACTACCTTCAGGCCCAGTGTATCTATGTGTTAAATAATATATTCACATGAGTGTGGGACTACATAGTAAGTACCAGTCATGAGCTAGCACCAAACAAAGCTGTCTTCCTTATGTATCACATGATTCTCATTGTCACCACATAGGGAACCTGAGGGATCAAGATTAAGTGACTTGTCCAGGCCCCATAACCAGTAGATGGCAAGGCTAGGACTCAAGTTCTTTCCAGCGAGGCATTCTCTATTGTATTTGAATCCATCACATAAACTCTTCAGTGTGTGATTAGAGCAGGGCACTGATGCCTACACTGCAAATCTGCAGCCACAGGACTCGGCATTCCCTGTGCTGTCATGGCCACCCTTAGTGACTGAGTACTCTGGTACTTGAGGCCACAATAGGCTGCCAGCATCCAGGGTGAAAAAGGTGTGTCCTGAGCCTCGAACAGTATTTCTCAAGAGCTAAGGCCACTGTGTCAAAGTTAAGTGGTTTTCATGTCCTTCCCCAGTCTAAGAGCTTGGCATGGGAGAGAGCCTCTGGAAAGGCCTCCCCTATGCATCTGAGGCTGTGGGCCACTTTGAGGAATGAGCATGTTCCTGACAAGGAGAAAAAGGTCAGAACCCTGTGTACAGGCATCTATGCAGGTCTGTCCTTCGGAGGACACACAAGCAGGCTCGAAGGCCTCTCGGCTCACCTGGCCTATCCTCCCTGCTGCTGCAATCCCTGTGAACCCAGTCTCCATCAAAGCTATGCCTCCCTTGTGAGGCTAGAGAAGAAATAATGCTGCTGAGCCAGTTTCCAAACCAGAAGCGCCCACCTGTGAGCTGCACCGTAGAACCTGGCTGGTGGCTGTTTTTTCCTCAGTTCACAACCCAGGGGTTGGAGCCTCGGGGTGGACAGCTGGAAGTGTGAAATGAATGCAGCCCTGCATAGCTGTCAAAGGATCAAGCTGTCTGCGGCGGCCGACTGACCATGCACACACACACTCGGCAGCACCCGGCTAGGCATTACCTACTTCACCACCGATGTAGAAGTCATTGTTTGTCGGGTGAACGACAGCATCACTGTCGATCGAGGCAATGTCAGCCTGTACAACTTGCAACTATAACAGGTAAACAAATGTAGATCAACTGTGTTGGACCGAGACCCACGCACAGGCACATTTACTAACGCCCCAATGGCAGGGCTGGCCTACCTGGTCGAGTCCAACATATGAGCCCAAGGGGCAATCAGTCCACGCAGTGTGCGCACATGTGGATGGGAGTAAGGACAGGAGGAGGAGGAGGAATATCAAATGTGACATGTTTAAATTAAACATTTGAATGACAAATCCAAAAAAAGAAACACACATATGAGATCATTTCCAAAGGTTTAAAGAAATAAAACAATGAATGCCCCATTTCACTTTGCAAAAGCCTATAAAACTGGCACCCCACTGAGAAGGCTACTAAAACATGGCATCTGCTTTAAAAAAAATGTGGATCATCAGGCCAACCAAAATAACATGTTCTCCATTTAGTCTGTAGTGGTCAATTTGCAGGCTTTTGATTTCTATTCTTATGGCATTCACCATTTTGTCTACCTTCAAGCAAAAGCTCTTGAAAACCAAGAAAACCGTATTTTCATATGAGACTGCCTTTATTTTTTTTTCTCCCTCAGTAGGTGTATACTTTTCCAGGCCTGTCTCTTACTCTCATAAATCTTTCAGGTATTGCATCAATAAAAAGTACTTTGTGTAGAATCTTTCCTGTTTTTAGCTTGTAACTTTTTAAAGCATCTCAGTAAGACAGTTGGAAAACAAGTCCAAGCAAGCATTTCAGCCCCAGTCCCTACATTCTTAGCCCACTGTCATCCAGTTTGTACGAGATGGCCCCAGCCCCTGGGAAACAGCAACTCTCCCACTAAGGACATATGCAGAAGTGACCACAGCTGAGCACTAAAGGCACTCAAGACACACTGTGGTCAGTGTTAGGGATGCTGCTGCCTCTGTGAATATCTGCATAGTGTGTCTCTGGGAAAGGCTCCACTCCTGAGAGGACTGGAGTCTTTGTTGAGCTATGAGCTGAGAGCTCCTCACATGAAAAGATGAAACCACAGAGATAGACCCCTGAAGGGCACTTCTCAGCCTATCCTGAACTGTCTGCCCACCTGAGTAGGAAGGCAATTTCCTCTACAGGAACACACTTAGTGAGACTGCTCTGCTGGTTAATATCACCCATAAAGGTGGCATTCAGTCACCTACAGTCCTTGTGTAGAAGAGAGTGAAAAAATGACCATGGAGGTCAGTCTGGGGCAAACCAATCTACGTGTGCGTGAAAGACATCTCAGTAGTATATTAATGCAGCTTCTCTTTCTTTTCAAGCTTTGAGTGTCATTCCTATTGAGGCCTAAATGGAGAAACTATCATTTTGTAGTTACCTGATATTTTTTCAGTAAAAATTAAAGAGAGAAAACAAAAACCACATGTTTTAAAATTCCCCCCAAGTAACCAGCAGTCAGTTTGATCATTATGGAAGAGAATTTAGATTGTAATATATTTGAAATTGAGGGAAAAGTGGCCAATCATACTCAATGAAATCTATCAGACCATTTCCATTTTGGAATTGCTTAAAGTAAATATTCAATTATCCTCAAACATCAGTCATGGATTTGTGAATTTGCCTTGACCATTCTGAAGACTGCACAGATGAAAGTCTAAATTCTGGGTTCCATAACTTTTCATCTGACAGCTGGTGGTGCCGAACCCCATCCCCAATTACCTAGGTCATCTTTAAGGTCAATGTCAGCATTGGTAGGATTGATTATGGCCTCCACCTCAAAGCCGGCTAAATTACTGATTTCACTGTGAATAAGGTTCAGCTGAAAAGAAAAGCATGAGGTGGGAAATAACAGGAGAGCCGGCACGTTGCAGAGAAGTATGCCCTGGACAAGGGCAAGGGCAGTGGGCACTGACAGTGCACTGGGAAGATAGAAATAGGGAGCTGCTGGCTAACATGGATCCATTTCAGATAGAAGATTCCAGTGCTGAATGGGTGCTGAAAGGAAGCAAGCTAGGCAGTGTTCAGAACCTGTGGGGTTATGCTTAGGGCAAAAGGGAAGCACAAGCCATGTTGGCCTCGAGGATCAGCTTTCCTTTAGCGAACTTGTGACCTGGGGACCAAAGTAAAGCTGCTGTCAGGACCCAGAATCAGAAAGCTCAGCATGGAGGTGCGGTTGGTGGTATACAATGACTATATTCATCCTTGCGCATAGGGCAGGGCAAGAATTCTACCTGACTTGGGTAGTAGCACGAGTAGCTTTCCCTCATCTACCTAGTGGCTCTGGGTCTTTAAGGCTGTCCCCACCACTGTGGCTAGCTCAGGGGTAGTGTATTGCAAATGGTCCATTGCTTACTGAGCTAATTTTAAATGCCCTTTCATCAGATAATTTATGTGCTGAAATTCTGGTAAAAACTCAGGAAGAAAAATTCTTTAGAAAGCAACGAATCTTTGAAACAGTTTTAGCTTTACTGGTCAACTGACACTGGGGGCCAATGGGTATCTTAAGAGCATTCTGCCTGAATTCTGTATTTACTCAACCAACTGGCTCCTGAAAAGCTGCCTGTCCTCCTTCTATTGTTCTGTTGCCGCAGCAAACCTCACCTCTAAGAAAGGAGTTCAGGATTCTGTTCTCCTGGGCACTACTCCTCTTCCCTTTCTTAATGTTCCTGCACATGCACATGCACTCTCCTTTTTTTTTTTTTTTTTTGCTTTTTGAGACAGGGTCTCGCTTTGTAGTTCAGGCTGGCCCTGAGCTCACTATGGTGCCCAGGTGCCCACTATGGTGCCTCACTATGTTGTGAACTCAGCAATCCTCTTGTCTCTGCCTCCCGAGTGCTGGGACTACAGGCGTGAGCCACCACGTCCGGCACTGTGGCATGCGGTGTTGATTGTTGGTGGGCGTGTCTCCATGCCCAGCATTCTATGTGGTTACCGGGGATTGAACTCAGGACCTTGCGCTTGCGAGGCAGGCGCTGAAACCACTGAGCTAACCCTCCGGCCCTGCACTCTCCCTTTTAATGAAGTTGCTCATTCTTCAATGACATAAATTCCTAATAGTGTAACGGTGCAATACCTAAGCAGCCCCTAGAGGGGCTGAAACCCCAAACCCACTATCATTCAGACTGGGGCGTGGCTATGGCCTGCAGTCCTCCTGCACTCTTAGAGAAGTTGTGTACAGACTGGGGAGGCAGGCTTGGGGCAGTTAAGCTCCAAGTTGCTAAATTTCTGGGGCCATGTACTTTGTCAAAAAGAAAACCAAGCAAAACACCTGATACACTACAATCATGGGAAATATAAACCCACATACCTGCTTCTTAGAAGGGGCTATATTCTCAAAAGAAGGACCTGCTTGGACAAGTTATTCTTTGGAAGAAAGAAGTTACAAATAAATCTGGCCATACAGCCAAGGGCTGTGGCCAGGGCATAGGGAAGCAGGCCTCGTGTTTAGTTTAAGACTCAGAAGAGGAACCAGCTTTCTGCATTTAGACTTTTCTGGATTTAGTCCTAGCACTGCAGTGATTTCAGGGCTACTCACATCCCCAAAGCTGAAGGAAACCCAGTGGGAATCTCAGAGTGAGGCTGCCAGCAGTTCAGGGCCCTGACACCAGGACAAAAACACAGAAAGGAGTCAGTTAGCACAGGGCCAGGTTCTGACTGCCAGGGTCAGGGAGGAGGGTTGTGTGGGGGGGGTATGTCTGGGGGGCTGTAGAGTAAGCTGAGTGAGTGGCCAGGATTTAGAACAGGTGAATGGTTTGACTGGATTGTTTAGTGTTCTGCTAGACTATAAGCAAATGTTTATAAAGACTCAAATTAAGCTGATAGTCTGTGCTCTCCATTAAAAAAAAAAAGCCCTATACTATGTGAAGAGGCAGGATACTGGTGAAGAGGCAAAGGAGAACAAAGAAATGTTTGTTTGGTCTGGCATGGGTTGATATACACTTCAGGATACATCTACAAGACTGCTTTTTTGTTGAAAAACCATGTGTTGTTTCCTCCAGTTACAGATTTTTAGAGATTATACTCAGCTATGTATCTCAATAGAAATGCATCTATCTTATGGGCTGTGCTTCAGCTAGACAGGAAAACCACCAGTGGCTTGCCCCTGATTATCTTGGGGGAGCCACTCCCAGTCCAGGGGAGTGGACTCTTAAGGGGAAACTGCCCTGGCTTTGCTGCAGTGAGGAACAACTACAAACAGAACTCAGTACCTGGAAAATCCCAGGTCTCCCTGGACTCACTGCCTTCCCTTCTGACCAGAGGCAGCCCCATTCTAGGAAGCAGATGACCACACCTTAGGCAGCCATTACTGCTCAGCATTGGGAATTTCTAGCCAATCAAGTGCTCTTTTACCTTCTGATCTGCATGTGAGGATGAAGGCTAGAGTTGGAGTTATCCAACTATGCTATGTGCCAGGGCTCAGGGGACAATTTCAGATTATGAAGCTGAGCCACAGAATTATTTTGCTGCTATGAAATATATGACTATATAAATGTTTTTCAAAAAAATCCCCTGAACCAGAAAGTACATTTGACATTGAAGGAGATGGGAAAGGAAGAAGATAAATTGGTTCAGGCACTTTGGAAAGATAGATAGGTAATTCACTTGGCTTAGGCAGGGTGGACCTATGAGCAGAGGCCAAAAGTGAGATAAACAGTAACTCTCCTAGACAGGAAAGAAAACCTATGAGCACAAGGTACAAATAGGTCACATATGCACAAGTCTGGAAAGGATTCTACAGTGCAGCTGGTCACACATGAATGGGGTGATGGGAAAGACAAATACCCAGTCAGAGAAGGGTTCCTCTCAGCCAAAGGGCCAAAGGTCACATTAAGAACAATGATCAGGTTGATGGGGAACTGTAAAAATTCCCAAGAATAGTCTAATTTGCCAGGAAGAAGGAACATTATTAATGGCTTCAGCATTTGAATATGGTGATTACTTCTTTGTCTTATTATACGGAAAGATGGAAAACTTAAGTTTTAAACCACGGCATGTGAAATTTAAAGCAACTATTAAGACTCTTGGGCACTGGAGATACTGACTATAAGGTACTGCTAAATAGATCAAAAGGGCATCCCTTTGGTGTAGAGCTGGGAGAAAGGGATTTAGCCCAGAATACTTCAAGATCCCTCCCACCACCAAGTCTGATCATCAATCTAAGGTCATTTCACTGTGGCAGGTCCCTGATGTCTGGTGCACCCAAAGCTTTCCTATAGTGGTCATGTTCACATTAACACTGTGTATAAAATATCCTCAGATACAGCTAAGATAAAAGAATACCCCTTGTAGCAGGGCAAAGGGAAATGCAAGAGATTAGAAGCTGGCCCTTGGTCTGGTTTGGATCTGGGTGGCTCAGTGACAGCCTAGCCTTACCTGGCCAGGAGGCTGGTACCCACCAAGGAGCACAGATCAGGAGGCAGTCTGTCACCGATAACAGGGGAGAAGCCAGGAGCCTGGAACAGCAAAAACTGCCCTGACCTGACCTACTTGGTGCCAAAGGAAATAGTATAAGCCTAAAAAAAAAAAAAAACCTAACTATGGTCAGAAATTCAAGTTTAGGAAATAAAAATTACTGATCTAAGTCACAAGTTGGATCTGGCTATAACAATTCTGATCTCTCTCATAAAATACACATAAATAAGCCTAACAGGCCTCATTTCCTTGTGCTAGCCACCAAAAAATACAATTATTTTCCTGTCTCCCATGACTACTCCTATTAATGGGGAAGAAAGAGGGTGTCTTCCACAGAAATCTTGCTAGATTCCTCATGAGAACCGTCCTTCCCTGGGGCCCACTTGGGGCCCTCTCCTGCCCTCAAATCTGTGCTAGGCTGTCTACACTACATGCAGTGCTAGTCTGAATTTCTATATACATCTTGGATCTGGTGGGCCCAAGATGGATTTCTGGCTAGAAACTGACTCAGAAAGATAAAGATAAGTGTGGACACTGCAGGAGGCCAGCAGCAGAGCTGTTCTGTTTGTTCCATTAACCTCCTAATCTGCCTGAGAAGCCAGTCATCAAGCAGCATAGTAAAAAAAAAAAAAAAAAAAAGGGGTGAACGACTCACTCCCTAATGCTGCCTCGAACTCTCCTAAACCCTTCAGTGTGTCCCAGCCCAGGTAGATGCGGAGGAGACTCCAGCACCCTACTGTTTCTAATGGTCTCTGGTGCTGGGGCTAGGAGCTTGATCACAAGGGAGATAAGGAGCCTCATCCACATGCTTAGACTGCCTTCCTAATTGCTTCAAAGAATACTGACTCCAAGAAACCTAAATTGCTTACTACCACTGATAGACACATTGGATTTATAGATAGATACATCAGGAGAACTTTTTAAAAAATAAAACCATTAGGTTTTGAAACCTCTGAAAAGAAAGGCTGCAAATCTTGGTTGAACTCTGAAGCAAAAACATTTTAGTTGAGTCAGATTTACAGCACTGTTTTCTTTTTTAAAACAGTTCAATGATGTGTGTGTACATTAGGTAAAATCATATAGTAATGAAAGCGATTACTCCTGAGGCGGCAGTCTGTGAAATACATCATTAACAACAACAATTAGATCCCAAGCTCCTAAGCCCTCACCATTTCCTCCTGTGAGTAGCTTAGCAACCATGCCTCACAGGGCAGTAGCAAGCACAATATCACCTTTCTCCAGCCCAGCTTGTTTGCAATATTCAAGCATAGGTTTCCTTGTCCCAGATGGAAAAGTAAGATTCATAGACCACAGGGTCATCATCCTAACATACCCTTATTGAAACAATTCCTAAATCTAAATCAAAATTAATGTCTGAAAAAATAACATTTCAAATATACTTTTGTGCAAGATTTTGTGTGTCATTTTACGACTCTTACCTGGTTTGCACTATATGCTGTGCTTTTCACCCGACATTAATAGCCAATAAAGGGCCTAAAAGTACTATTTCAAAACAATGCTCTGAAACATAAACACTTTATCTCATGCTGCAAGATACAAGGGTTCCAGAAAAGACAATGGCACCTCATTTCTAGTCTAGGCTGCCTTGAAATGCTCTTTCAATCTGTGATGCTACACTGGGGAAATAGTTTCCCCTGCTGAAAAGGGTGAGCAGTGTGGGAGTGTGGGGAGCTCTTCCTGGGTGCGTGAGTCCTGCTCAATATCCTGCAGCACATTTAACAGGTAGTTTCATGGCAGCTAAGAGAACAGTGTGAGATGGGACAGAAGGCTGACCGCAGTGTCAGTCAGCACCCAGGCCCTCTTACAGCTGACCACTTTCCACTGGTTGCAGCCTAACCAGTCCTCACCAAAAGTCAAGATACCACACAGGCACATTAGTGACACTGTCCATCCTGCTGCTTTCATTCTCATAGGACAGTATGTCTGTGAATTACTGTCGATACTTTTCCATAGCATTTTGGACCCTCTCACTCTACCCTGAGTAAAGGAGTACAATCACCATTAGCCTGTCGAGTGACCTGAGACACGAATGCCTAAAAAGAAGGAAAGCAGCAGGATATAGCAAGGTGTCAGCATCTTAAATAAGGCTCCCAACCACAGGTTCCAGACACTTATGAAGTGCATAACAGGAAGGGCACCTGTCTGTATACAGAAATCTGGACACGCCAGCAATAATATTTGGAACTATGCAAGTTCATCTAGCCAGAGAGTGTTAGTTCTGATCTTAGGCTGGCTCTGGGTTGCCAGCTATGGAAACAAGAACACAAGAGAAGAGACCAGGCAAGGTGCATAAGGGCATCTGGGGACAGAAATAAAGCTGGCCCAGAGGTAGCCCCATTCTACCTACCTAAAGACCTCCAAGTCCTGGTGAATCTGTTAAGAGATTTTCTTTTTTCACTGTAAGAATTGAACAAGACTTCTCATTGAGCTATGTCCTTGATTCCTGCTTTTTAACAACTTTTTTTCATTAATTTTTTTTAAAGTTTGAAACAGGAGCTAAATCACTAAATTTCCCAGGCTAGGCTTGAATTTATAATCTTCCTGTCTATACTGGCTCATATTAGGGGTCTGGTACACTGCAGATAGTCCTAAGGGGCAGGAGTTTTTCAGATGCAACAGAAGCAATGTGGATGACAGGTATGCTAACTTCCAGTCTACCACCTGTAGGACATGACAGGGTGTGAAAGTAGACTCATGTGGTTGCCTTCACTGCTGAGTTAATTTTTTTTAATGAAAAACAAAACTTTCAAAGCCACAGACCTTAAGATGACAATTAGAACTGCTTTTATCCTATAGAAAACTGCATATGAAATACAGATAATGGTTATAAAATAAACAGCAATGGTTAGATTCTGGAACACAGAGTCACCACAGGAATTGCATCATGAGAGACTGAGTGCAATTAGTGACAGGAAGAGGAAGGGCGTGGGGGAGAACTTGCAATGGTGTGAGCAAGAGAATCATGTCACTGTGATGCAAAAGAAAATTGACAGTGAGGAGCTAAAAATGATGCAGCTTCTCATTCATGTTGCTTTACCTTCAAACTATACAAATTTACCTAGAAGGTCAAATTCAGTCTTTTCATTTTTAAACTTAGAATAAAAATTATGCTTAATAGTCTTTCTCTTCACCCGTTTTTTGGTGTTAACAGATAAATATTAACTTTTACTTTATGGTCTTAAAAGCCTTTGCATCATTTTTATTTTCAATAAAAGTGAATCATCTTTTACAAAACCATGGTGTCCTGGCAAAGTTGCATCACTGGGATGGCTGAAAATATATTGCCCATGGTTAAAAACAAACAATTGGCTTAAAGAGTCATCTGGTAGTTCACTGAAGAAATCCCAGCATACCCAGGAGTAGATTTGGAAATACCCCCCAGTACCAGATTGGGACTGATCAGATCAGGGACTGTACCTTCAGTGCCCACCAGAACAAGGGGGCTACCAGCTATATCTTTCCCTCTACACAACTTGTGCTATCTGATAACCAGGTTATTCCACAGAAGCGGCTCCTTCCCCAAGCCCAAAGGACCGATCTGCCATGGGAGACTCCAGCCTTCTTTACCATTATCTGCCCTTCACTACTCTGCCCTCTCCAGGGCCACTCCCAAAGTTCCCTGCTGCTGTCCACCCACTGGACCAGGAGCAGCCCAGGGACCGACCCCCTTTGTAGTCCATCCATCCCAGGGCTCAGGGGTGGGCGGATGCTATCTGCTTACCTTCTGGCCTAGGAAGAGGCTCTTGGTGGAGAGGACTGTGAAGCCATCAGCCGGTGTGCCTTCGGTCGTGCTATCAGCACTGGCTGCCTTGCTGACTTCTCCCTGTTTCTTCTTGGACAAATAAAAGAGTCAGAATGTTGGCTGCATGGGAAAGACCCACAGAGTCTAGGCTTGGCTAACAAGGAGGCAGCTTGCATGCCTTGCCCATACTACTCAAGACCACAGGAAGCTAAAGTACAACCTGCTCTGATTTAGCACAGAACCATTTTCATAAACTTAAAGCAAGTAAGTATCTTTTTAAGTATCTTTCAAGATACCTGGACACTGCTGAAGTTCAAGAAAAAATAAAACTTTTAATTCATGTCAGTTCTGAAAAAGTTAAAGCTGATTTCAAGTATCAAAAAACAGGTAAGGCAAACTAAGGACCCAACCTTCTAATCTTCACCACCCAAGGAGAGTTCCTTGTCTACTTTCCTTCATAAAGCCAGCTGTGGAGAAAGCGTGCAGTGTGGCTGTTCTTATTCCCACCCCAAAGCAGGATGGGTCTTGGCATGCTATTCAGATTTCTTCCCACTGTCAGACAGAAGCACATGTGCCCTAAAGTTTGCAAGGATCTTGGTGGGGGTACATGGCCTTGGAAATTTAAATAAAACAATCTCCAGACTCTTATCTTTTTCAAGTACTTTTGCCTACACTTGATGAAGAGGAGGCAGGCTGTGCTCCCTCAACAGGCAGCCTGTTTCCACACCTCTGAGTGAACACAGGTAGTGTCCAACACCCTTGGGAGGGGCCCATGATTTCTGTATATTTCTGTTCAAGATGAAGCCTGTGCTAAAATCTGGCTCATTTCAGGATATTATGCATTCAAATGTACTGTAGAGGGAGGGCAGTGGGAACAATGGTGATTTTTTTGTTTAGATGCTTTATCTTTTCCCTTCCCTTAATTATTATCAAAAAGTATATTACTCCTGTGGGAAGATCCTGTGGAAACAAATTAAGAAAGGGGCATATTAATATAGAAGTCCATGCCTTCCTGGAAAATAAGCCTGGGCAATGAAGTCAGAGCAAGATGTGTGCACTTCCTACTTGCCTGGTTAGTATTCAAATTTATTAGCATTAGCATATTAGCAGTTTATTTACATGGAAAAATAATGTCTAATTTAGTGACTGCCTTAACAGTAAGGACTGTTTTGCTAATTTTTTGTAAAGAAGCTACTAAATTTGAAACTCCAGGGTTTTGATATAAGTGAAACGAAAAGCATTTTATCAAGAAGAATGCTACTGGCAAAGACACATAAAGACTGCACTATTTTTATTCTCTAATATTTTGTGTAACAAATTTGACATCATACAATAGAAATGGATAAAACAAGAATTCTTGGAAAAGTTTTATTAAGCTTTCCTTGATAAATTTTCCAAGAACCAAGAAAGGCTAAGAAAGGCTAAGAAAGCCTTGCACAAGTCAGGTGTTTTTAATTCCTCATCTTCAAAACAGAAGAAATACTTACTTGAGTTAACAGCTAAAAGACCACTGAAAAACAGATTGATGAAGTTTAGTTAATAGTAAGGGACTGATGCTTAATTGTGACTATATGTACCATTATTGTAAAATGCTAACAAGGAAACTGGGTGAGAGATATGTAAGATCTCTCTATACTAACTCTTTAATCTTTATATACATCTAAAACTACAAAATATCAAGTTAAAAAGATTACATGAACATGGGTATATATCAGAGTACAGGGGACTGAGTAGTGTTGCTATAACAAAAAGCTTTCTACATTCCCATTTCATTATTTAACGAGCAGATTTTCCAGGAACTTGTATCCATAAATAGAATGCTTACCCTTGTCTCACTTTGACAACAAGTATCATTCAGTTTAAGATAATGAATTGGGAAAAACATAATCTCTACCATCCTAAGACATTTTTCTAGTAAAACTTTACTTTTTCCTGAATACTTATTAAAATCCAAAATTTATAATCCAGATGTTGGTTTGATCAAGTGTGTATTCTCAGCTATTAATCCTGTGGAATCCATATCATTTAGTGCTTTTGTATATTATAATTTTTTTTTTGAGACAGGGTCTCGCTTTGTAGTTCAGGCTGGCCCTGAGCTTACTATGTAGCCCAGGCAAGCCTTGAACTCAGCAATCCTCCTGTCTCTGCCTCCCAAGTGCTGGGATTACAGGTGTGAGCCACCACGCCCAGCCATTTAGTGCTTTTGTACAAGGTGACAATACATTTTCAAAATAAATTGGAATTTATATGCATTATTTTTATAGCAGAAATCAATAAAATGCTATACAAATGTACTAAGTAGAATGAAATGATGTGGAGCAAATGAAGGGGAAATAAAAATAATGTAAATTTTCCAACTATCAAAAAAGAAATTTTGTGTAGTCAAATGGATATGTACAAGAATATTTAGAATCAGTTGGATATACTTAAACAATTAAGCTATTTTTAAGTGTCAGTATTTACAGCCTACCAAAAATATCCTTTGCAGCTCTTTATTATGAAAATGATGGCTGTTACATTTTAAATGTGTATGATACAAAGAGTTTTAAACACTCCTTTAGGAGGCACACTAGCTCTACTATGCAGTGCAGACCTTGCACACAAGAGGTGCTCAGGATTTGCTCAGGACTATGATGAAACTGTACCCACCAGGGAATGAGAGAGAAGAATTCAGTGTTTTTAGTGAAAAGTGAGCAAACCTTTTAGAGCTCTCAATGATGCACACAGCCCACTGTGGCACGCATGCCATAGCTTTGCCCCATTGTGTCTGGCTGTCAGGGTTCCAGGCATTTGGCAGTGAGAGCTGTGAAAGTGGGAAGAGGAAGGTCTTCAAGAATCCTGTAACCAACCAGCAACCATTGACGCAGGTTCTCAGGCTTACGCTGTGATGGCACTGGTGGGTCTCAGAAGGGCTCACAAATACTACCAGCCCACTCACCTGCAGAGCAGGGGGGCTTCTGACAAGGAACTGGGCCATGGCCACGGGATACACAAGTGACATTACATGTGAACTTTCAAGTCCTGCATTTGAATCCAGTCTCTACCAGTGTAACCTTGGCAATATGTTTCACCTTTTCTAAACCTTAGATTCTCAGCTAGAAAATGACATTAAAACTGTGGAGCTAGGATGGGTGTGGTGGCATGCAGCTGTAATCCGAGCACTCAAGAGGCTGAGGCAGGAGGATTGCAGTGAGTTTGAGGAGAGGTGAGGTTCCACAGTGAGTCCAAGGACTACGTGAACTACACAGCAAGACCTGTATCCCTGCACACACACCCCAGAAGGCTGTGGAACTACTGGTTATATATGTGGCTGTGACAGTGAAGGCAGTAAAGCAGTATAGAGAGAAGAAAACAAGCCATTTAATCTTAGTACTCTGCAGCCCATTCACCTGCAGAGAGCTTTCATCTCCTCTGTTCAAGGTTCCCACCCCATGAAGTATTAGGAGTAATTAAGCTCAACATAGTTGTCCTATTGAGACATTTCTGCATTCAAATCATAATAGTGTCTAGGTTTTTCACAAAGAACACTGAATTTATGTCCCTTTCTAGAATAAAATGCCTTTTGTTTTATGGAGTGGTGATATTAAGCAGTAGATTTTTTTTTTGTCTCATCTCAGATTCCCCCTGCCTGGAGGGAGGAGTGGGGTGGGGTGAAGAAACCTCATCAAACTCAAACACCTGGCTTATACTGTTTTATAAATGCAGAAGTACCCAATAATGGACAAATATCCAGTAAAAAATAAAATCTTGCAGGACAGAATCAACCTGCAGAAGAATGTGTTGCACTGAGCTACCAAAAAGACTTACATGAGACCAAACTCACCTACGCCTTGTCTATCCAGATGTTTGAATCATGTGAAGCTTCACTAAAAAGGACAGCAGAATTTGTCAGGATGGTATTTTCTCAAGAAAACCAACTCCTTTCTATGGGATCCCCTACCAGAGCACTAATCAAGAAGCACTTTCAATTTGTATTCCTCAGAATAGAGATGCTCTACCAAAATCATCTTGGGCTTTCAGAAGCAAGTATGTTTATGATCCATGAGGAGTGGTCCTCAGATAGGGACAAGGTAGGGCTCAGGGATGGTAAGGATTGTGGCTGAAAACCTCCAGGTCATTTTTTGTTCAAATCGTTGGCAAAAATTATCTTCTTAGGGCTGGAGATTTAGCTCAGTGGTTCCAGCGTCTGCCTTGCAAGTGCAAGGTCCTGAGTTCGATTCCAGTAACCACATACAATGCTGGGCGTGGTGACTCACGCTCACCAGCAATCAATGTCACATACCACAGTGCCAGGTGTGGTGGCTCACACCTGTAATCCCAGCACTCAGGAGGTAGAGGCAGGAGGATTGCTGAGTTCGAGGCTTGCCTGGGCTACTGAGTGAGCTCAGGGCCAGCCCGAACTACAAAGCAAGACCTTGTCTCAAAAAAAAAAAAAATTATCTTCTTAGAGATCTCCTAAGGTTTATCCTATGTTCTCAGTAAACACCGTTGGGATCATAACCCCAGGGATTTAGCTGTACCTGTTGTTCTGAGTCTTAGGTGGTTTATTTTATGTATTTGAAAGCCTTATACTAAGAAGAGCATCTCCCACTGCCAAAAGTAACCATGCTACAGAAATTTTAGGGATCCCACAGACAAGGTCTGTTGAGAGTTCTCTCTGGGAAAAGCCAAGCATACTTGCACTTCAAGGCCACTTGTCAGTCCTCTGCCAGGAACCCTCTGCCTCCAGACACTTGAACAATCTAATACCTTTCTGCTGGTCTCTACTCACATGTCACTTTACAAGATAGTCTCACTTGACTATCTAAGATACCACTACCTACAGCAGCATGCGCATTAAGTTTTATTGCAGAACTTAGTCTCTCCCATCTATAGGGCACCTGCCCCTCACTGAGCACTTGCAGAGGGCCAGGACTTTGTGTTCACTGTCAAACTTCCTCTACTGATGTAGGAGTTAGTGTGTGAAGATTCAAATACTTGTCAAATAAGTGTTTTCTTCTTTAAGCAATTTAGTATCAAGTGTTAGTAAGGTGGGATTTGAAATTTCTCAAAGGGGTTAAATGCCGTATAAGTGAATTATAGGCATCAAAGGTTAAAAATTCACTCACTGCTGAGCAAGATCACTTTGAAGACCAATATAACAGATACATATGTACCCAAATACTCACATACAATGAGTCATTCTGGCACAGTCAAAATGAAAAATAGAAACAAAGTTCATTCTTAGAGGACTGGTTACAGGGGTTTCACATACTATGGACTTGACCACAGTGCAGCCTGTGTAGTACTATAGCAGTGGTATATGCAGAAATATGGAAGAGGAAAGTAAGAACAGCAATAGCTACTCCTGTCAGACACTATTCTAAGCACTTCATGCAAACTCTCTTAAGATAACCACCCTCTGTAATAGCTCCATTCTACAATGAAGAAGTGAACATCAGAGAAGAAACTTGACAAGGTCTAGCTAAAGAATGGCAAAACTGAGATATACACAGCCAGGTGGCATGCCCCCATGCTTCCACTTTTTTTTTTTGAGATTTTTAAACCATTTTTGTGACACTGCCAAGTCACCAGATCATGATTTATTTTTTAAATGAGATGGAGAGATTTTCATATCTATACACATAAAATTTTTGAAAAGGTAGATAAAAATTCAATATAGAGACTGTGATAGGGACAAGAAGCTATTTGTGTATCCGCTTGCATTGTCCAAACTCTTAACCACATTTGTTATGTAGAAAATTTATGTAATATGCATTCTCACTGAATTATAAGGCTGGAATGGACCCTAGTATTTTATGTGGTGGGGTAGACTAAGGCACAGGGATGGGAATGGACTAGCCTAAGGCTACCCAAGTGGGAAAAAGAAGCCCTAGGACACAGCCCACACTCTGGACTCTTGAATCTCCCAGCTCCTATGGGGGTATGCTGCCTTCTGTTTCCCCCGCGGCTGACTCAGCCATCACAATGAGATTTTCAACCTTCAAATTACACAGATCAGGGGGAGGGTGTGATTTGGAATTCAAGTGCTGACACTTGAAAAATACCAACTCCCTTTTACTCCAAGTGCTTTAGCATGTTTCTGAGGTTTTCCCTGCATGTCCCTGAAAAGGTTATTTTCAGAACACTCCACTTAAACCTGGAAATGCAGGGTTCTCTGCTGTTTCTAGGCGCTGACATCACAATTTACATTAAACAAATGTTTTGAAAATTAGCTGTTCACGGTTCCGATTTCAGCTTCCCCTAGGGTTTAATGTTAGCCAAATACTCATACAGTAAGCAGACAATATGTTTTATTGTGTGGAAGAAAAACAGACCACCATCACAGACTTCCTGCTTTTGTAATCAAGGGAAAAGTTGAGTGTTCAAGTGATTATTGGCACATGGTTATTAGAAACACTGAGTTCCAAATATAGCTACTAGAAGCTCAAGATATACACTCCCTATATTTCAAGTCCAAAAGGAAAGACAAATTGGAAAGTTCAGAAAGTCACAGCACAGAATCTACTGTGGGAAAACGAGGATCACCAAGGAACAAGGCTCAGCCTGGGTTTGTCAGCTTGCTGGCATCTCACAGACGTGCTCAGATATCATAGGCAGGGTATGCCTGGAAAGAAGGCAGTAGCTTGGGACACTGCCAGAGGAAGGACCAAGCCAAGAGCACAGTTCTGTTGTTGTTTTGTTTTGTTTTGTTTTGTTGAGACAGGGTCTCGCTTTGTAGTTCAGGCTGGCTCTGAGCTCACTATGTAGCCCAGGCAAGCCTCGAACTCAGCAATCCTCCTGTCTCTGCCTCCTGAGTGCTGGGATTACAGGCGTGAGCCACCATGCCCGGCAAGAGCACAGTTCTGAACCTGCTGGTCTCCAGCACTAGGGGCAAAGGATGCAGACCTCACTGGATAGGCAGACAGGCCCCTAAAGACTGTTTTGAGATTACAGGTTTGGCATTTCTGCCTTTGTTAACATTGGAAAGAGTTACACTGGCACTGTGTCACACCTCTCCTGCTCTGTCCTGCTCCCATCTGCAAACGTTGGAAGAGGGAAAGGAATGGTTCAATCTGCTAATTTTATAGTTAGCGGGAACAAGTAATGGAGAGTTCTGTGAAGTTCCTGCCTAGTTGCCCCAACCTCCTTTAGGACCTGTGAATGTAGTGAAATTTTAGTGTCTGGAAATACAAAAGCAGCTCTTCAAGATCAGGTTTCTCTCTGTAAGAGCGAGGAGAGAATCTGTGCCTAAAGTGTGTGTTGTGTTAGCAAGAGGAATTTAGACTTCACTTTCAGAAGAGTTGTTTTTGCATCCAGGTGGCCATAGCCTCTTCCACCTTGACTAAAGAAGTGTGAACAGAAGGAGAAGGTGAGAGGTCAGAGAAGTTGTCCCCACCTGGGATGAAAGCCAGGCTCTAAGGAGGGGCCCTGCAGCCTGTCTTCCAAAGGAATCCCACTATCCCAGCCAGTGAAGGACAGGGCAGGTCTGGGCTCCTGCAGAAAGAATGTCTCGATGCTGCATCACTGAACACACAAGGGCCTTTCAGGATTTATTACATGACAGAGAGGTCACCTCATGCAACAGGAGATGTCTCCCTAGTTGGAGACCAGAAGGAAGAATGCTTAGGGGGTACCTCAAATTCAACTTTATTAAAGACCAACCTTTGACTACATGGTTTCTTTTTTTTTTTTTTTTTTTTGGCCCTTTCCAGCTGTAACTACAGCTGAAAGACTGGAAACCAGCAATAAAGGAACAAAAACCATGCGGTTCTAGTTACCATGTGGTCTCTTGCTGGTGTCCACACAGAGAAGCAGGGTGCTGCACTCTTGTGCTGTGAGGCTAATACTTGGATGTGCTGGCCTTCCTCACCCAACAAGACACCACTCAGACTGATGAGGGGGTCCCCTCACCATGAAAAAAGATCAGCATCTAGAACCTGGCCTTCAGCCCAACTTAGTCTCTGAAGGAAGAACTTAAATGATGCATCTATCTTCCAGCTTGACAGAAGCTACTGTTCTAGAAGGGAGACAGTAGACTGCTCCTGTTGGAGCATGTTCTGAGGGTGACATGCAACCATGGCAGCACAATGGGAGCTCTGTAACCAAGCACCCAGGCACACATGCACTGGCCCTGTCAGTGGGACAGATGGGGACTATCCTGTAGCACAGGGAGGCCTCTTCCATAGCATGTGCACATCCTTGGGAGGCTGGCACAGGGCTTTCCCAGCCTAGGCTATTATGCCACATAGCACATCTCCCTTACCCACAGAGCGTTCTGGCCTCCAGCATGTCCAGACTCAGGAGGACCTCCTGATTAGCCACTTCAGCTCGACAAGCCCATCTGACCAGCTCCACACCCTCCTTCAGCCCGCTCAACCCACTGGCAAGATGAGCCCTGGAGATGCAGGGGTCCTGTGCCCCACTAACCTGCACCCCACCCTATGCCATCCTATAATTCCTGCCAGTCACATACCTTAGATTTCCGAGCCCCTTTCTTTCCTCCTGCTTTCTTGGACACAGGCTTCTTCTGGGATGGAGACTTGGCCTTTTTGGCTGGTGGTGGTGTGATGATGGCTTCCAACTTGCCTTTGGATCCTCGCTTCTTTGCTAGCAGTTCAGGATGGATGTTCGGTAACACTCCTCCACTGGCTATGGTGACGCCTTTTAGCAGCTGGTAGGAAAACCAAAGTAGCAGACAGTCAGCCTGACTGCCTCGATCCTGACCTTCAAGAGGTCCTCCCTGCCTGTACATTCTCGGTTCTGTTGGGATAGCTCCTGGCCCCCAGGCACCCTCAAGGGTCCGTCACACAAGGATCAAGTCCCTCAATGAAATGCTTCTTCCATCACATCACTGCTCCCGAGAGAGCCCAAGACCTTGTTCATCCTATCCCACTCCAGCTCCCAGGAGGCCTTAGGAAAAACTGCCAAGGAAGGCTGGGTATTTGCTTATGTGGTTCAAAACATTTTTTGCCAGCCAGCCAACCACTACGGCCTGGCAAACTGTTCTGCTTCTTGGGTGGTCTGATGGAACACTCCAGTGTCTGGGAGTGGAAGAGAGAGCCCTATACCTGATTTAGCTCTTCGTCATTGGCCACAGCCAGCAGGATGTGCCGAGGTGTAACCCGTCCCTTCTTATTGTCTCGTGCTGCATTGCCAGCCAGCTCCAGAATCTCCGCTGTGGAGACAGAAAGGAACATGTGGTCACATCAGAGAATCAGAAAGTGCCCTGTGTCCTCCCCATTCACACCACTGCCTAACAGAGATGTTCAAAGGCCAAGAAGAATGAACTGAGGAGGTTCCTGGTCAGCTCCATTTGTTTCTGGAGAGAGAAGAACTGTGGCTGGGAAAGAAGAGATGAGGGGCAGGTCACTCAGTAAGAGTGGGGAGACCCGGACCCTGCTTCAGCTCCCATTTCCTAGAAGCAGCTGCCTGGCACCGGTGCTGGGGAAGTGGGCACAGCCAACCTCATGGAGGCAGCAGTATGGCCCATCTCATGGAATGCATAAGTGTTTTGCAGGGATCATGAAAAGAAGGGCCTTGAGAAACCTCTGCTGCCCAAATCAAACTTGAATGCCTATACATTTGGGTTCAAAACTTTCAGGATATGACTGAACTCTCTACAAAGTCATTGTTATAGCAACAAAAACAAAAGTGGTGGAGGCATTATTGATTTAAAAGCCCACAGAGATATAAAAGCCAAAAAAAAAAAAAAAGAACGTCTCATTCCTTCATGGGATCCTCCAAATCATTCTGGAGATAGCTGAGGTTTGCATCCGACTGGGCACGAACCATTAGGAAATTAATTTTCCTTCATGGAGTAATGGTAGTGCCATTCTTTAAGGGAAAATCCTTGCTCTTAGAAACTCATATCCAAGAACTAAGGGGTGAAGCACTATGATGTCTGTCTGTACAGCAAAGCAAATGTGGCAAAATGTTAGTATTTGTTAAATCTGTGTAAGTTTTCCTCTTTCAGGAAATACCATCATCTATAATGTGGGCACATAAAGACAAATACTGCATGTGAAATCTAACTCATTGAACTCACAGAAGTCAAGAACTTCAGTGAGATCACCAGAGGCCTGGGTGAGGCAGGATAAGGAAAGCAGAGATGTTGGCCAAAGGATACAAAGTTATCTAAATTTTAGCCATCTCTTGTACAGAATGGTCATTGTAGCTAATAGCAAAAAAAGAAATTTCAAATATTTACAGTACCAAGAAATAGGTAATGAATATGTTGATTACCTTGATTTACTTATAATTTTATTATATAAATAGCACATTGTGCCCTATAAATATTTATGATTGTCAATTCAACATAAAATAAAGGTTTTCAAAATTGTGTTTTGTCAGCATTCTGAAATTTAAAATAAAAAGTATAAGGAGACCAAAAAGGTACAAGCCTGACTCAGAGGTGGTACTAAGAGTTTATTGACCTGCCTTTGGGACACAGTCTCACAGACTTACCACAGCTCCAAGATGGGAATTAGGAATACCCTTGTACAAGCTATATTTTCCTACTTGTAATAAAATTTTCTTGGTACCTGTCAGTCTCATCTCCATCTTATTTTAATGAGGTATACAGATTATGCCAGACCTCATCTTATATTGCTTTATTCTGGACCCAATTCAAGTTTGACTTTCTCTTGATAGGTACGAATTTCTAATAGTCCAGTTATGTTGTAAACACTAGATTTCTCCAGCAAAGTCAGCAGTTGGAATCATGATGCAATAGCTAGGGACACAATGTGAGCTGCATGAAAATTGTGTTTGAAATTTCCAGTACTACGTGTAAGATACATTTTCAAGAGGTACTAACAAACAACGAACCTCATGCAAAAAAAAGAACAAAACAAAAAAAAAACCCTACTTTTCATGTGTGTAAAGCTGGAAAGCCATCTGGCTGCTCATGAACACTCTCAGAGGGCAGGAGAAAAATCAGTCAAACTTGAAACAGATTTCCCCCTTTAGTCCAGGAGTTCATTTGTTCCATAATCATCACCTCCCACCTCCAGACATAGTACTGACTTGGTAGGAGAGACATAGAAGCACCTGAGTTCCATCTTTTCTGCCTTCCAAGCCAGCAGGGTAAGAATCCTGTAGAGGACTGCATGTGCTTGTGCTACAGAGAATGTCACAAAGTCCCTGAGCTGGCCTTTTCCCATATGAGAGACACTAGTGCCAGGCAGGGTGACTCGCTAGTACTCCAATTAGTGGAATGGCTCACTTTTCCACCTTTACCTTTCAGTCTCACTGGCCTGACCCCATTGGTGCTAGTGTGGTTAGCCAACAGTGAGGGGAGATGAAGGCACTGTGAATGCATAAATGTTTGCCTGGTCAGCCTGGTGTGGTCTCATGTCCTGTTTCATGGAAGAGGTAGTATATATGCAACATTATGTCCTGTTCAAGACCTAAGAGGAAGTCAAACATGGCTGAGCCTCCAACAGTGCAGACTCTAGGAATAGGGAGCAGGAAGGAGAGCCTGTCAGTGGTCCCATGGCTGGAATCCAATATAGGGAAGGCCTGATGAGCGGCAAAGAAGATGAGGGTAGATGTATGTGGCCAAGAGCACTTCAGACCAGTGCAAAGAATAAGGCAAGGGTGTCATTCCACTGGCTTCTTTACCAAGAAGTCTGGAAGCCCAGGACTTTCTTTTCCTGTAAACCCAGTGATCTCCCCAAGTCTACATGACTCCCCAGTTCCTAGACCCCTGCTGCAAAAGAGTATGTACGACCTCAGCTCTCTGAGGAGGTAGGCAGTGCTGTGTCCAGGAGGAACAAAGGAGGCCACAGAGTTACTCCTCAGCTAGCTGAGGAAGGGCTTTATCTTGTTTATTCTTGCATTTTTTCTAGATGGATAGCAACCATAGTAACACCAACTCAAGGGACATACAAGATAGAGCACCTCAGAGACACACCTTTTACAAGGAATGTGTTCCACGCCCCACCTTCTCCCTGCACTGCAGTAGGTGCAGGCCTGGGCATTCTACAACTGCTGAAAAAGAAGGAGGACACATCTAACAAAAGCAGGAACATAGAATATGAAATCACTCCTTACCAAAAATCTGTAATACCTGCCCTTTCATCCTTAGCCTAGCTTTAGAAACAGCAGTCATAAAGGCCTCTACTGGCTAGGTGAGGGCTGCCTGCTGCAGCAGGAAAGGAAATGTCTAAAGTATGAGCAACTCCAATGAGACATTTTCTGCCTCCCCTGAGTTTTGTGTTTCTGGGAGGATGAAGAAGAGGGTAACTGACTGCCAAGGAACTGGGCAGGGCACGTACCACCAAAGGAGATGTCCTGATGAAGTTTTCTCCCCAGTAAACAATCCTCTGCTTTGAACAAGAGCATGGAGGGCCTAGCTCAGAGCCATGCAATGGTCCTTGACACTGCACCTCATAACCCTGGCATGATAAGGCCAGATAAGATCCAGCTTCTGCCTTTACTCCAACTTCAACAGAGCCTATACTGTCCCAAAGAAGAGGGTTTCCTAAACTCAGTTCATATTTTTGGTGGTTTGTGCATCTCTAAAATGTTTGCTTCTGGCTAGGCAAACAGAAAAGTCATTTTGAGAAACAGAATCAGGAAAACACTAGATCCATAAAGCACAAATCCTTTTCTCCATGGTTTCTAGAGCTCAACCATTGGGTATTCCCTTAAAGGGATTTTTAGATGCAGAAAGCCCAGGAGGCTATAACCAAAACAAATGGAATCCATAAGAAACCACAAGGGAAAATAGTAATCAGAAGGAGAAGCAGCAGACCCTTTACCAGGCTCTCCAGTATTCTTAGTTAGGGACACTCTAATCTGTGTTAACAATGACCAAAAATGGATTAGCCTAGGGCCCAGAGTGCCCATGGTCAGTTCTAGAGATGATTTTTAATAAGATTCCCCAAATAGAAATGTGACAAAGAGGACACTGTGAATGACAAGCAATACCAGTAGGCTTATTAGCTGTTTAAAATAATTTTTTGCTTAAGATTTAACTTGCAAGACACCCAAGTACCTACCACTTCTGGCCAGACCCCATGTCTCACAGCTAGTGAGCAGCTGCCTCAACTTCAGTGGCCAGGATCAGTGATGCAAATGTCTGCCTCCTGCGAACAGCAAGCGCTCAGCGGCACCTCTGGGCCAAACACTCCCCAGACTCATTGAACATGATCATTTTAAGGTGACCTGACAAGATTCCCAAAACTGCATAACAGCATGACTTGGCAGCCTTTCTGACTACAAACTAGCTGTCTAAACGTGAATACATTTGACAGGTCTACTTTCCAAGTTTACCCAAAGACCTAGGGCTTAGTGCCTGTTCTTCCCCAACCCCCAACATCTTGAACTAAACTGTATCTGTTGTATGGAAGCATTTCACCTATCTTCCTTTAGGGAAATGAAGTCATGCTTTACAGAACTAGGCTTGTAACAGCTAACAGGTGATGTGAGTAGGCTGAGCCAAATGCCAAATACAAACCTTGCAATAAGAAAGAGTCTGGGCCTTTTACAGAGCTGTTTGGGGCCTCTCATCTTGCAAAAGAAAGACTGAAAATAACCTGAAATCAAAGAAAGCTAATGTTCACGTAATCCCAAGGAGAAAACAGATTATTTGCTGCAAAGCCAACAACGTGACAAGGAACCTGTTTATTGTATTTCTTTTGATTCCTCATCCTTCCATCAGCAGTTCACTGAGTTCAGAACTGTTTAACACCATTCTGGAAGGTTGATTAACCCAATCAACCCCAATCAGAGGGTGACTGGTAAGAGCTTCCGGAGTCCTGAGCACACCACAGCCTCTCTAATTCTTCTGGTGGCCCCACATGTTTGCAGCCATGTCCCAGAACCCACTTCCCCCACCCCACCTTTCCCAGAGGTGAATGGAGCCTATGGAGCTGTCAGCTTGGAAGAACTCTGGGTTATAGCAAACTTCCCCAGTCTGCTAGTCCCAAGGGCCTCAAAAAAAAAAAAAACCTGCATTCCATACAGAAAGTGAAGCTCATAGCACTCATTGAAGGTAATATTTTCTTTGTGGAGTATAAAATATTTTTATAAGAGTGAGTTAATCCACTGCTTCTCCAGAGATGATTCTGAGTCAACACAAACTTGTGCCTTACAGTCAAGTCCATGAGGTACAGGTTTCAGAGTCAACATCTGGTCCACTCTTCTGCCTTCCCAATAAGATAAAAATGTAGCTTAATTTAGGATTCTCCACAGGTAAGTTCTGTTGAATCCTAATTATTTTTACATCACACATGAGGAGGAGTTATTTTGGTTGCTGGCAAACATCATGCCAATTAGAACCTAACCAGCCCAGAGCCTGAGTATCTGCTGTTAGAAAACTCTCCTCCACCTCCCCAGACCTGTGCTTCTGTATATGTGACTTCTTTCTGGTCTGCAGTGGATGGCAGCAACCACAAACCACGCATGAATGCACTGGGGTAAAGGTGGGTCTAGTGTCTGATACTGGGTTTGTGTCCCAGCTCCTGTACTCCTGCAGGACCACAAGACATAACCCCAGGCCTGTTTCCTCTTCTGTAATGCAGTACTGAGGTTATGCCTCAGCCTCATGAGCATTAATGAGTTACCTAGTAAAAAGCGTAGTAGACTTGGTAAATGCAAGGTACTATTACTGAGCTACATCTGTACCCTTTGTTTAAAAAAAGTATGTGTATATATATACACACACATATATATGTGTATGTGTGTATATGTATATATACATATATGTATACATATATGTTTTATATATATAAATTCTTGATTACTAGGGGAAGAAAACTAGATTTTTTTCCCTTGGTCTTTTCTATCTAACTGTATCCATGTATGGATATATGTGACTGACAAAAAGAGAAACGCAGAAAATCTGGTATTTCTTTCAATAGTTTATTCTTTGCTGTTACACTTAACAGTTCACATATGTTTGAAAAATGCACTTGAACTTGATTAACCTCACTGCTGCCAGAGTTGCCTTGATGGAACACAGTACCTAGGGCCTCCCCACAGGCTGTCTCTGCCTTGGGGTGGGGTCTGGGGCTCTCATCTGACCCCAGCAAGGAGCAGCACACAGGGCAAGACAGCCAGAGCTGACACAGGAGAAACAGAGGCCCCAGGAAGGAGGAGGGGCAGAAGGTGCCTGAGGAAGCCCTCAAGAAACCTGTCCAACCCAGGCCTGACTGGTGGCTGGGTAGGGCCCTCAGCCCCACCAATCACTTGCTTTCAAGGACCGTAAATTAATTTACAAGGAAATGGTTAACGTGTATGTTTGTTTTAATATGGAAAACCACAGCCATTTGTTCTTAATTCATCTCAGGAAGGGGTGAACAATCAGAGATGTCTGCTGAAATGAAATGATTTGAAGAGTAGAATGTAAAAAGGAAACTCATTTAAAGAGCCTTGTCATGGTACCATTTCCCAGATGGGCTTTTAAAGGGAGAAAACAAAGAGCAGAACATGCATTCCGTAGGCTGCCAGGGCTGGGGAGATGGCACTGCCTGTGGTCTGTGCTCACACAGGCAGCTTGTTAGGGAGAGAGGGGACTCAGCCAGAAACCAGGCCAGAGGAACACTGTGCTCTTCCTAGTCTTGAGCTATTAAGGTTTGTCTTCCGGATTTTTTTTTTTTTTTTTTTGCCAAGTAAAAAGTAAAATAAAAACAGAGTGAATGGGAGGGAAGTTGCAAGAAGCTGTGCTATGTGGTGCCCCAACCGACCTTTGCCACTACACATCACAAACTCATTCCATCTCAAACACTGCATCCCAGCTTGCTCATCTGAGCTTCCCATGTGGCTGTGCAGAGCAAAATATTCAGGCTGTTTTTCATGATCCATTGTTTCTAAAGTCGTGAGTGTTACCTAGAGGGTGAGGATCAAGAAGGATATAGCTCCTGGGTCATCTTCACTAACCCAGCCTCTGTCCAGCCTGTCTAGTGGAACCTGAGACTGAGGATCACTTGTCTAAGCATTTTCCTGGGCTTGGTCACCCAGGACTCTTCTTCCCTTTCTCTAAGGGGACAATGAAGGGACATTGGCAAAAAAGCTTCTTACCCTCCTTAACATCAATGAGTGACACAGCCTTTCCATACCTGATAGGCACCTGACCCTCTCCCAGGCCTGCTAGACATTTTATGCTGCTCTCTGGCCAACTATGTATCTCCCTCAGTACTTCATTTGTTCTGCTGCTGCTGCTACAACCAACCCCCTGATACTAACCTGACTGTGCCTTCCCTATAGTCCAGCGTGCATCATTCCAGGATCACTACTCTCCAAGTCTATTATACCCATCTCTCCTGCATGGACTCAACCTTCCTCATCTCTGACCTTGACCACCTGCCCTTCAAGGCCCATCTCGTGGAGCCCCTGTTCATGTGCCCATGTCAGGTCACAGGAAAGTCTCTGGTCTTTGCAGGTGTACACCATGCACCCTGGCAGTCTCCTGGGACTGCCTCAGATCCTGCCCCCTCTGGTTGCAGCTTCATGTAGAACGGAAGCCAGCCCTCCCAAGATACCCACTGCCTACTTTAAAACAAAGGGAGTACTGGCTAAAAATTTTTCTCAGACAGAAGACTAATATCTGAAACACACACAAAAAAAAATTAGACTTCCCCAAATTTAAAAACCCAGTCCAAAGTGGGCATCTGAAATGAAAAGACACTTCCCAGACAAGTAAGTAAAAACAGCAAATGAATGTGTGAAAAATGCCCAGCATCACTGGTCATCCAACAGATACAAATGAAAATAATGCTGAGATTTCATGTCACTTCAGCAATAATGATTAATATTAAGAAATCAACTAACAACAAATGCTCATTGAACTGTGGGGAAAAGGAATCCTTCTTCACTGTTGATAGGAGTGCAGACTGGTGCATAAATGTAGAAATCAATATGGAGATTCCTCAAAAAACCAGTATTAGTGGTCCCACTTGACCCAGATATTCCTCTCCTGGGTATCTTTCAGAAAGAATTGAAAGCACCATCCCACCAGTGATACATGCACAAACATGTTTATCGCAGCATATTTGTAATAAATAAATCTTGGAAACAAACTAAATACCCATCAACCAATGATGAATAATGAAAATGTGGTTTTCTATACAATGGAGTACTACTCAGCCATAAGGATAAACCTGAGACATTTATAGGTAAATGGATGCACCCTGAGGCTAACTGCGTGAAATAAATGGGACACACATGAATACAGATCACACACTGTCTCTAGTGTAAGAAACTGAAAATGTACATAGGGACCAAAATGTAAAACAGACAATATGAAATAAAAAATTGTTCAATAGAAAGGGGTATCTAGAGAGAGGGGAAGGAAAAAGAAAAAAATGAGAAAAGGAAGAAAAACATGTAATGGGGCTTTTGTAAATAAGGAGAAGAAGAGTTGAAGGGAGGAGAGACAAATGGAGAAATAAAGGAATCAAGATATATAGCATGGTTGACTTTGTGATCGCAGCCATTCTTTGTGGAGTGAGGTGGAATCTCAATGTTGTTTTCATTTGCATCTCTCGAATGACCAGAGATGTTGAGCATTTCTTCATATGTTTCTTGGCTGCTTTGATTTCTGCCTCTGAGAAGTGTCTGTTCATTTCAGTTGCCCATTTTTGAATTGGGTCTTTAAACTTGGGGAGGC